>QLPN01000583.1:0-182405 GCA_003314395.1 Albatrellus ellisii
GAAATTGATGAGTCCTTACTAAGTAAAGTGGAGCTAAGCTCACACTTGTAGTAATAATACTACACTTTACTAGTAAGTAAAAAAGAAAGAAAGAAAAAGAAAAAAACGAAACCGTTACAAGGTGCCAAAGCAAGTGCCTTGTAACACCCATCTTATGTAGTGTCCACAAGTAAGGTTTGAGCGGAGTGTAAGTAAAGAGTACAAGGATGCCCATATGTAAGGGGGATGTGTGTCATCCAGAGTATGGTGTGGTGTAGGTAGTCCTTGGAGATAAAGTGTAGAGTCCGAGGACAGAAGGTCTGAGGTTGTAGAGGTATGTGTAGGTAAATAGTAGGTAAATGTAGTAATACAGGGACAGAAGCCGAACGAGAGTAGTGATACACACTTGCATTTCAACAATTCAATGTTTGATTCTTTATGAGGTTCAAATCCCATTCTTGGATGTTGACCATTGTTCGGCCTACTGTGGAAGTTCGGGCCGTAATATCGCACAGAGCACGCACTGAATGTGCAGACGCATGCCGTGCTGCTCGCACATGCCGTCGCGCTTCCGAAGTCGTACAGCATTAAGGCCGTGTCGTTGCGTTGCGTGGCTAGGGGAGACACCGTGTACGAGTCCATGGATAGCGCCGAACTTGGAGCGGCACCTGTGGCTTATGCAAAGGTCGGCAGCGGCTACCTGGGCTGGGTCGGTGATGTCAACGCAGAGGAGCCGTCGACGAACGTGGTCATCGCGTTGCTTGGGCTGCCCCTGTAAAGAGGTGGGACGTAACCAATTCAAGAATGGTTTGGTGAGGCTTTACGATTCTGATTGTGAACTCACGCATATTTACCATGTAACAGGCCAGAAAATAAATGACGTAGTCTCCGTTACTCGACTAGCCTCTTCTTTTAGATGTCCTATCAGGACTTGTATGATGATGATCCAGATTATCAGGTCTTTGTGTTGAATAGGCGCCAGCCTGCCGAGGCTTCAGCTGTAGTCCCTAAACTAGACGACGGATGGATAGATACTCACTGAACGTGAGGCTGCTGAAGTCTCTGCTGTCACCGAGCCAGCCAAACCTGGGAGCCTATATCGGACATCTACACTTGCAATCGAAGCTATCGACGCTGCCCTTCAGCAGTGGGGCAGGAGCCGCCTGACACAGGAGGGCCGCTGCCTCATCATGAAGACTGCAAAAAAGTTCCATACCAGTCCCATGCACGGACGGTTGAGAACAGCTCTGCGTGCCTGCGAGGACATCACTGGGTGAGCACGATGCCAACAATGTGATGATGAATACAGGAGACTGATGTTCTAGACATGACATTATGCGCCGCAACTTTGCGTGCAACAAACATCCGTTCATGCATCCCGCCGAGTCGAACGCCTTGTCCAATTGTGAATGTCCAGAGGCTCTGATGCTTGCCTATCACGAGACTTCTTGTCCCATCGGTGATTTTGCAGCGAGGTAGTCTACCGCCAATGCGTTATGCTACGGAACTTGAGTTGCTATCCGATATAAATATATGAGACGGCGTTTGGGAACTGGCCTAAGAAGCGTGTGAAATAGCGCCTCTCATTTACAAAGCAGATGTGCATTGTTCGACAATGTCGCACACTACACTCTTCTGCCCCCTGCAAGCTTTCAAGAGGGAAGAGCGCGTGCAACAAGTGCGCTGGCCACTGACGAGAGGAAGTAACTCTGGTCCATTTGTCGGTGGACGGTTGGTTTCTGGGCTGTGTTTTTTATGCGCATAATGTCCTGGGTGTTTTTAGACACGGTATATCGAGCCTTCAGCACCCACACTGCACACACATCCCCCCAGTCCCTCTCCCACTCAAAGCCGCGATCTGCAACTGTTTCGCCCCACGTGTCCCAGTTCCGCTGAGAGGTCATAGTCCAATACTAAAATGCAAAGTCACTTCTTGGATAACGATTGTTGGAGAACAAGGAGAGACATACCTGTTCTGCAAGCAGCTTGGTGGGGACTGATGAGTCGATGCCTCCTGGCATAGCGATGACAACCGCGGGTTTGTGGCGTTAGTTGTAGCATGTAGACCTTGATGCTGTTACCGGTTCACCTTTCCGAGGGGCAATGCGGGCTCCGTGAGACGTACTGCGCCGACCTCAAATTGTGGTACCGCAGCGCCAGTGGGGGTGAGTGCGGTTGATAGCTAGATAACGAAGGTTATCGACGCGCTCCTGCCGGACCGTTTGAACAGGCACTCAAGAATCGATGGTGAATCAATTCATCAATCAGCAGCAGACATGACTACAACTCGTAGGCGGTGGGCCGATTCTGCCTGGATATTCTCATCGATAATTCTACTGCTGTGTCCGCACCATCACCATGATCAGTTCCTGTGATCATCGACACAGTCAGTCTCCACCGCCTGGCCATCTCTTTTCCTTACCGCACTCGGAAACTACTATTCAAAGCCTCTTTTGTTTCCTCACAGTGTGTCTTCGACGAGCATAGATGATGTCAAATGCCACAGTGATATTGTCGTGAAAGCTGCAGAAGCTCGGACATACATATTACAACAATAGCCAAAACTAATGTATCTCCTCAAAACAAAGACGACAGTGGCAGAAGACTTCTGTCATTCAAGTCATTGTCACCCTGAGCACGTCTGCTTGTGCCTATTGTGCTGCTCGTTGTCCTCGGGGTGCGCGGATTGTTATTCCTGCTACGCAATCAAATCGTCATCTTGTGACAACGACTCAGGTCGTACTTTACGGTACGTCATTCTTCCCACACACAATAAGTCCTCTGGCTTTGCTAGTAGTATAGCATAGCTCCCACCGCTTTCATCATGCCCTCCAATTTATTCGCATCAGTGGGTAATATATACATTTCAATTGTTAATTGTTCTGTCTCTATACTTATACATTGACTCATACGTCCTGTAATGCCTTTTTCTATAACAAAAAAGACAGTGTGTACGACATGCTATAGTGAAGCGAAATACATGGCTTAAAATACGAAGGCAATGTATGAGATGACAGGCTGTTGCTGGTAAGACCGTGCTCGCACGGCAGAATCCGCTACCAGCCATGTCTGCAATTCGGGTGGCAAGCTTTGTGAACGTAGTGACATAGGTAATCCATAACCAAGCCCTCTATGTTGCTAGAGTTATGCAATATCGAGGGGAGAGGTTTCGTAGCATCAGTTGGAAACTTGTACCTTATTCGTATCTCCTCTATTCACCTTGAAATCATGTACAATGACTAACCTCATACAAGTCATCGGCAAACCTTCAAGCACAGGTACGGGTACAGTGCTGAAAGCGGCAGAGACGGAGGGCACAATGCATGCTACAACAGTGGGAATGAGGGTCATAGGTGTGCGTGACATGGCAGTGGAAATGGAGGGCAGGGTAGAATGGAGCTGGAGAGAGCGTGAAAAGAGACTTTCAAAGGGAGGCGTACAAGCGAGAGAGACTGGTGCAAGAATGGAGCTAGAGAGGGTATGAGAATAAACCTAGAGAGGGAGCAGTCGACAAATAGGGCACGCATGAGAGCAGTGAGCTAAGTGTCGTCGATAGACCTTGAGTACGTACGTAGTGCAAGAGAGAGGATGCAAGATCGTGAGGAGAGGCACCGATCATGGGAGAAAGGAAAAGTACAAGGTATCGTAGACTTCACGCGAAAGCATAGCTTATAACCAAAGTCTGAAATGTAGTCCGAAGTAAAGTACGCTGCTGCACCGAAACTGTTACGTTTGTGCATCGTAAGATGCCCTACCAGCGATGGACGAAATGCGAAGTCAGGGGCACGTTAGCGCACTGCAACACCCACTGACTCTCTGTAGCAGCGATAATAGTACGTGCAACAACGACCATCACAATAGTGTTCCAACACGTATACGGTAGCACGTAACTGATCTCAATACGTTGTAGTCGCTACCTGTATAAAACCAGAATAGTTTTGCACCTGGACCCTCTGAACCATCGACCCTTCAATAATGACCTATCATCCCACACCTAGTGCCCACTACCAAGCCATATTCTCCAGCTGTCACCTTCAACCATGGAATCACATACCACAAGCTGCCCAGTACTGAGGATATGACTATCTCCTTGTCATTGGGCCCACAAAGGGTGGGGGGGGGCTCTATTAGTGTGAATGCCTATGATTCGACCGTTGGTGTTCACAATAATAGATGCTTATGTGTCTCCACCTTTTGCGGGTCCAGTGAGATAGTGTGCCTATTCAGGCAGAACACCCAGCACTTCAAGATTATGGTGGGCATCTCTTTAGTTATTGCGAGATGTGTGTGTTTACCAGTGGTCTGGATGCACGGTGGCCAGGTTGTTAACCTGGGATTTTACTTGTTTACTGTCTTTCACCTTTGCCATGGTTTCAGCAATGATTTGTTTGTATTAAGCCATGGTTCACATTACTAGTTTTACTGCTACTACTACTATCTCTTACTATTGTAACAATTCCAAAGGAAGAGATTGTTGGAATTGCAAACTGGCGCATGCATGACTTACCACTTCCTTTTTAGGCAACTCGGCAGAAGCCGACGCACATGCAAACTTTCGTCTCCAAGCCTCCACAGAAAACATATGATTACAGCTACTTTTTCGATCACTCCGCTACTATACAGTTCCAAGCCACAGGCAATTTACCTAGCCTGTTTATGATAGCTCGCATTTTCCCCCTCAGTCCTTGTGTTGTTTTCAAGACTGAGTGTTGTTGTCCTTGTTCTTAGGACACTTTTTGGTGTTTCTTGTGCAGAAGAACACCTGTATCTATAACCTTATTATTACAAAAGAGATTTCACTGGATGCCTGTAACTCTGTGCTAGTGATGTTGCCTTCTTTGTTACATGTTCTCATGCCTTATGAAAAATCCTGCATGCTATCTGTTATTACAATCATTGTAATGGATATATATATATTCTGGTTTCATTTTTGCCTATTGGGTTGTAGCTCTCCCTATGTAAGACATATTTGTAAATGAGCAAAGGAGCAGGACAGAATCATGGATAGGTACAAGGTGAAGAGCATGACATCAGAGGCCCATATGATGGGCAGACAGGGGGGAGGATACTGGAGAAGGTGTGGGCAACAAAGGTGCAACAGAGGGTGACAAAGGCATGACAGAAGAGCAACTGGTGGTGATGAGGGTGTATGGTAAGTACACAGAGAAGACAGATAGAGAGCAACTCAGCAATGTGCTAAAGTGCTAAGGTGGTAAGGTGATGAAGACAAGCAGATATAGTGGAGATGAGATGGAGTTGGAGAGGAGTGTAAACTGCAAGGGATATAGTAGTGGTGGTAAGAGTGGCCACAATTGGTGTGTAATGAGAGACATCAGATAGAGTAGAAAGTGTCTGGTTTGTATGGCAAGATCAGATTAGATAAGATCAGATAAAGATAAGATCAGATGAAGGCATGGTCAGCATTGTATATTGTACATGGATTCCAACAATATTCTGTTTATAAATAGTTTCCCTTCCTCCTGTAACTAGATATTAAAATAACATATTGTAGTGATACATGTATGTCCTATAGTGGTGACTGTATGCTTATTTGTTACTTTGTAACAACATTTATTGTATGCTCCTTGTCACATTTGTCTTGGTTTCAATGCTCCACTATGGTGGTGGCATTTGGGTACAATAACCAGTTTCAATGAGACCCTATCATGTGTCCTAGTACCATTACAATACAGCTGCATGTTGACTCAAACTGAGAATGCTGAGGTCGATCATTGGTGGCACTGCATGTGGTCTCTGTGTATTTACTATGCAATACATTTTAGAATTAGAAAAGGTGACATCTTGCAGGACTAGTGGTTTGTGAGTGCAGTGTGTGGAATGGATCATGGCATCAAGTCAATGAACTTTGTGTTCTTATCACTGGCATGTGTGTTATCATAGTCAAGAGGAGTCACATCTCATCCTGGACCACACCTAGGGTCACACAGATTGATACTGGTTTGCCCTATCATCTGAATCTGTAACAATTTGTACATAAGATCTAGATATATATAGGTGTGATATATTATGCAGGCTCTGTAAGGACTTCTGGCCACTTCAGTACATAGTACCACATATTCATTGCAGCTGCATGTCTGCTTGATTGGACCATCAATATCCAATCTGCCACAATTCCAGCACACCATCTGGCACTGTTCATCAGAATAACCAGGTCTCCACCCAAAGCTGGTATATATCAATTAGACTTGAGCATTCATCCTACAGCTCAGGCTCCTCACCATTCTCCACTGTCTCTTGGCCTGCCACAGCTATCTCCAATCAACATGACAAGCTCTCCATCTTGAGAAGGAAGCAGTTCAGAGTTGGTGAGCATCAGGAAATACATGCCTGGATGTGTACTTGACTGACATACCTCAGATGCTGCAACCAGGACCATTGACAGTACCTGAACTGCAGGCAAACATGACAACTCCAAAGAAGAGCCATCCTGGACACAAGGTGACCCCACATCAGAAGAGCACAAGTGGCCTTCAGCATGACAAGAAAGCTGACTGTATAACTCATGGCGCAAACTGCAAGGTGGGCTCAAGGGAGAGCTGGAAGGACTATGGGATAATTCCAGTAATCACTGAGTTGTCGATGAGAACCAACAAACTGGACCAGTAAATGCCACTGATGCAGCCAGGACAGGCTCTGTGGGCTGCAATGACAACAATGATGATGACATTGATGAGATTATGGATACAGATTGCCTACAACTAAGACTCTTCTTAGCTTGTTGACTCTGGAAACAATTCCTGGGTCTCCCATGGCCATCCATGGCACCGCCATCTACACCTCAAGATATTAGCCATTATACTCTGGGACAGTATGAAAGAGATCTCAATCAAAACATTGATGGATACCTGAGGTCTGGAGATGGTTTGCAGCTGTGGACAGGAGAATGATGGTTGGTGATACCTGTGAATGACAACTTGTGCTGCAAGGCCTTTGTGGACCTCATGAACAGGATTGCTAATGAGTCTCATCTGTCAGAGGACAGGGAGGTAATAAATACCAGCAACAGGATGATCTGGCACCAGTCTGTTGGACTTGACCCACGAACATGGGGTCCAGGACCAAGGCCAGACTTCTGCATCATTGGGACTGGCAAGTCCCTTAGCCCCAATCAAGACATGAAGATGGTGAGAGGGAGAAAGCTGACACTGACTTACCAGAATGTCAGGAGTGTACTGGATCTCAAACCAAGCAAGGCCATCAAGTCCAAGGCCAAGAGTTACAACACTGCCATCCAGGTTGGAAGCTACACATGACAGCAATTTTATGAACAGCCTAATTGGCTGTTTGTTGACTGTGTCACTATATACTGCCAATACATGCATGTGTATTGCTTTGATTGTGCAGGACCATCCTTCTTTGGCTACATGGATATTCATGAGCACTCAGTGCTCTTTGTGGAGGCCATCTTGTTCATGTTCTCAGATGATGTGGTTATTGGTCTTGATGAGACCATCATGTATAACAGCAACCCCAGTCCAGAGATATCCAAGTTGTCCACCATTACAGGCAAGCTCAACCTTTCCAGCTGGGAGTTCACACCAGAATCTGGTGGCACCAAATCTGGCCAAGTTGAAGTGCCACCTGGCTCTTCATGCCAACATGACCCTCAGGCTCCTGCTCTTCCTGCTCCTCTTCATCCCATGTTGCTCAATATCATGGGCATTGGGCTCAACTGCAGTTTCATAATCAGTTGAGCAACAACTTGTTGGTGCTAAGAGTGGCCTATTGGATGGTCTTAGGGAAGGTCTGAAACAATAATACCCCTGGTAACAAGGTAATTGATATGTGCTTGATAGGTGTAGTAACTGTTCCTGATGACAATGAAGAGTGGGATCAATGAGATAGTGATGAGGATGATACCACCAATGACTATATGAGGATCCAGGATGATGAGTGTATGATGTCTTAGTGATGCTTAGTGTGACTTAGAGATCTTAGACTTAGTTCTTAGAGAAGTGAGGCAAGTTTCAATGAGTTTAGATCAAGTGGAGTATAGGAGAATCCCTAGATTGTGAAGTTGACAAGACTGGGGTTTCATACCACCAGGCTTTCAACTACTTATACAAAACAGAGCATCCTAAAGATTGTACAGGTAAATAAAGTTCACAGATCAACAATGATTGCACAGCAATCAACAGAGTCATGTGACCTGAGTTGTGTCCATAGTAAGCTAAGTAAATGTAGCTACAAGTGTGAGTGAAATGAGAGATAAACAAAGACAAATAAAGATGAAATATAGGATGAGTCCTTGCTAATTGTATAATGATAGTCCTTAGTGTTGACATGGTATTTTGCTCTTCGCCCTGATACCCACACCCCACACTCTATTACTTAAGCATGGTCTGTGCACTGCTCCTTTACATATATAAGTATCAGATTAGGGACATTTATCTTTAGTTGAGTTCTATATCACTCCCTCACTGTACTAGCTACTTCACTCCCTTTTACTATATTCTGTGCTATGTCAGTGTTGTAACATCTTCTTCTGGGTGTTCTGCCCCGTGTGTTTGCACCCTCTCCCTCTTGCCTCCTTGAATGGAGTGCCTTGGTCTCAGGTGACTGCCACACTGTTCATCATGCTCTCAACACTTAGCAAGTAAATAAATAAAGATATGAGAGAAAGAAAGCTTTATAGTACTTGGAGCTAAGCTCATGCGCTAGTATGTAAATACTAGAGTACTATAAATGAAAAAGAAATAGAGTCCTTACTATAAGCAGGAGCTAAGCTCACAACTGTAGTTAATACTACACTTATAGTAAGTAAGATAAAAGAAAAGAAAAAAAGAAGAAACATGTTATGAGGTGCCAAAGCAAGTGCCTTGTAACACTTGGTCTCGAATTTTGGATGAGCCTGCAACTTGAAAGTAGTGCTGGCTCTAGCCTCAGTGGCAGGGGTGTCAAAATACCCAAAGTGTGATGTGAGTGAGTGAGTCTTCAGTGGATGTTCTGACTTGCATATATATGAGTCATGTGAGAATGTGATGGCAGAGTATTTATCAGTCCTACAACTTATCCTAGTGGTCATATATTAACAGTGCTGTATGATATGGCTGTGAAATGGACAAATTCAATCAGTGAGTTGTCAGAGTGATCCTCACTGCTCCACAGTGGCACTCAGTAGGGTTTATGGGTCACTGGCAGCCATCTTGAATCCTGCACTGCTTGCTGCAGGACCTGGTGTGCATAAAAGCATTTCCTTGGGGTGGTCTATCTCTATCTTGAACAAGAAATAGAAACCTCCTCAGTCCCCAGGTATGGGTGATGGAGGTATCTCTTGTTACTGCTGACATCCTAAAAAAAACAAGACTTTGCAGAGACATGGTGCAGTATGGGACAGTCAACATTGGTGTTGTGCTTGTGGGTGAAGAATTAAAACAAAAAACAATCCTATTATTGTGACTGGTTCTATTACTGTGTAGGTCTTGTATGATAAGATGGGTATACAGTCTTGTATGGGGTACAGATGTACTTTTGTTGTATTGTTAGTGTCCATCATGATTCTCTTTGGTAATGAAAGCTGAAATTGTAATGATTACCAGTAGTGCGATGTGTGATTGTGCCAGATGATCCCTTGGACAAGGGACCAATAATGCATAGTGTACATGTAGGCCAAGATGCTAAGCAATGAACAGATCAGACATGCACCTCTCCTATGCTTCAGGAATGATCTCAGCTCTGCAGATGATTGTGGCATGCCCATCAGATTGCAGAAGATGTGTGGGAAGATAGGTGGGACAACAGAGGCAGATCGTGGGAACAGAAATGCACAGTGGAATCCAAAGAGAGTGGTGAACATGAACTGGAAGACTGGATCAAGACATCATCAGGAAGGATTACTATGTTGCATGACAGGCTGCTATGAACCGGTACTCATGGCAGTGTATTGAAAGGCCTGTTTCACCAGCACCAAATGAGATTGGCATGAGGAAGATGATGTACTTATGCAAGGTGCCTGCCATGTGGTATGCACCCACTATACATGAGTGCCAGGGCCCTGTGCCACAATTGAGGCCAGGTAGCTTTTGGAAAGCAGGAACACATGCATGACAATATAGTTCCTGATTCTGACCCAGTTGCAGAATGTGTCCACCACATGCAACTGCACAGACCAGTTGGCCATCAGCAGAAGCTTGCATCCCAGATATAAAACATAACATGGCCCCAGAAAGAGCATGGGCATGATGAGATATGGAAGGACCATCTCCCTATAAAATGTGAATCTGAGGCATGTCAGGCAACTATTATTTTCTTCTATTTTTCCTTCATTTTTCCTATATTTCTTAAGACTCTATCACTATAGATCTTACAATCACTCCGATCTATCAAAGTGATTCCCACGGTCATGCATTCTACTCATTTGTCTTTATCAGCCAATGATGTGTATGTTGTTTGATCTCCAATCAGCCTGTTCTATCTTTAGTTATGATTTGTTTTCCCACTCTCACTGCAGATGCTCACTCATCCATCTCACACCTGCTGTGGAGTATCACCAATCATTCCCACAGTTACTGCGGAGCCTCAGTCAGCACTTATACATCCCCTCTATTATTAGATATGACATCATTACATTACTTTCTCATTCTCCAGCCCTATACTGTACAGCATGGTCTGTGCACTCTTCAGAGTACTATATATATAATAGTCCACTTAGTGTTTTATCACCAGTTCTGATCATCTGGGATATCTGCTAGGTGCAGTAGCTTCTACTCTTCTCCTTGTCTAACCATACTGATTATATCATCTGGGATATCCACTAGTTGAAGGGTGATTGTCCTTTTGTTGTTTTTAGCCTTTCTTCCTCAGTTGTTCAGTTTTGATGTCTAGTGTCAGCCTCACAAGGCAGGGTCCAAGGACATCCCATGTTCCCAATGATGCCTGTGCTGAAGATTGAAAACTCAGCACTGAACAACTCTGTGATGGAAAGTATATGCACACATCATACAGCTCCCTCCACATCTTGTCAATCTTCCAGCACATATAGGACAGTCATCATGATAGTGACCAAGAGCACCTGGGACTTGATCACTGTGGGGTTATCCCTCCACCATTGGGTCAGCTGCACTGTGCCATTCTGTGTGGGGTCCCTTGAGTACAACAGGTGGGTATTCTTGGCCAGGTAGAGTGAGAGGACATATCCAACAGTGAGTGCCACATTGGTGATGTGCACCTTGGAGATGCTCAATGGAGGGTCAGTGAACATGCACATATGTGAGGGATGGTGTGGGTCTGACTGAGTCTATGACACATCAGCAGGAATTACAATCCACCAGAAGCTGCAACAGGTCCATGTGCTGCTATGCTTTACCATAAAGGCCCCCCCCAATGCCACCTGTGCCAAACAATTGTGAATCCAACATTTTGGGATCCATACAGTTACACCAAATTGCCTCTAGGCCAAGTCGGACATGTAAGGCTGCATGTTAGATCTTGGACTTGAAGTAGTGCTCAGTGCACTGCCAACCTTGCTAGGGATTATCCTCCTAGATTATCCCAATCAAACTGTCATAACAGGTATGTGGATATCACTGTTGAGGTGGTGTTGGACAATGTAGACACATTTGTGAGAAGAGCTATGTGTAGTCCGGGGCTAATCTGTTTTGAAGCCAACCATAGTTGAGCTAACTTACTTCAAGTTGTAGTCACATATGTCAGACAGTTCGGGCAAGCAGTGCTCTAGTCTGTCTGATAGTTAACTATTCATGTGTGGTCTGGCATTGAGCTGTCTTCAAGTGATTACCTCTATCACTTAGCTTTCCAGCTACTTTACCTGATAGTATGTACCCTATTCTCAATGCAGCAGATGTAACCCCTCCTTGGGTTGTAATGATGACAACAAAGAGTGAGGTCATTTGCTCCTACTGTGACCCATTGACCTTATTGAGTATCACTGCAGAATGTTATATGTGATTTGCTGCTCATGCAGATTGTCCCAGTGACTCTGCTCAGTTGAGAGACAATGTTGGATGTAGAATGATGCTGGGGTGGAATTGAAGGTGCAATAGTGCAGTGAGTGACACTGTGCATGTCAACATGGCTGGTATTGATGCAGATAACACACATACCAGGGAGCTGCCAAAGTCAACTGCTGTGTTGTGCAGGATGGCCATGGGTGTAAAATCCCTATACACATTTCCTTGGACATACATCTGAACAAGAGGGTTGGCAATGCAAGCAAGAAATTGCAAAAGAGATGGGGTGAGATGTCCAGCATGAGCATGTGGCTTTTTGACTCCTCTGAGGAGCCACATAAGTTTAGATTGCATGTGTATAGGCTGGAGCATTAGGTGTATTGGGGACAAAGGAAAACATGTGTTACAATTTTCTTTCTTTTCTTCTCAAATCCACTAGAACAACTGCACCACAGCTGCTATACTTACTTCTATCAAATGTGCAGCTGTTCTATTTATTGGACTCAAAATAGGGCTGGAGGTACAGTAGATGGCAGAAAACAGGAGGAACACAATTTTGAACTGCAGGAAGAGGTTACCAAATTAGGATAATTGCTGGTGACAAGCTGGATTGCCAGCCAGTCACAGTTGAGTCACCTCACATGATGTTCAAGCAAACTGTTTGAGGTCTGCCTTAACTCAGAACTGCAGCAAACTACTGATGAACTGCACACTGCTGGTGCTCTCGCTGCCTCATTAGAAGTGCAAGTGCCCACACTAACCTGTACTTGGTAACTTACTACATATACTCTCCTTCAAAATGCACTGTCTTTTGCTGAGGTCAGTTATGGAGACCAGCTCTTCTTGTGCCTGTGCCCCCCTCCCCTTGTCTTCTCCTGACTATATGTCTGGCTCTCCATGTGGCCTTGCATCCTGCACATTGACAGGAAGACTCATCATACAATTCAAGGTCGAGAGCCTGTCAAAGATCCTGGGTACATGCAGTTGCATGGTGGGTCCACTTTTTATGCTGCTACTTCAGCCAACTTGGGCTTCATCACCATGGTCCATCTTACCCATGAATCTGCCCCCACCCTTGAGTGCTCAGTGACAGCACCCACTATGCTGCTCCAACTGAAATACAACACATACACAGCTCCACACCATCAGCTAAGCCACTGCTTATCTTCCAGCTCCTCCACATTGTGAAGGTGAAGATTTGTGCAGTACTTTATGACTGACGCTGCAAACACGTGTCTTGCTGCACTGCCATCTAACATACCACTCTTTTTTGCTTTCAGGTCAAAGAACTGCTTGGAGGGAATGGCAGATGGCCATATTGTTCAGCCCTGTTCTGCAGGGTTGGCAATCAGTCTGGGGGGTCATCTGTCCAGCTCACACTTTACAATGAGGTCAGTCTGCAGACCTGAGCAGTGAGTACTTTGGACCTCTCATGAGGTCTGTAAAAGTCTAGGATGTTGGGTAGAACAATAGGCTCTATGCATGATCACAACAGCTCTGATGATCCTGATCCCAACATCCTGGATGTTACGAGGCACTTGCTTTGGCACCTCATAACATGTTTCTTTTTTTTCTTTTTTCTTTTCTTTATCTTACTTACTAGTAAAGTGTAGTATTATTACTACAAGTGTGAGCTTAGCTCCACTTTACTTAGTAAGGACTTATCTTTTTCTTATTCTCTTTTTACAGTACTTAAGTAATTACATACTTAAGTGTGAGCTTAGCTCCAAGTACTGTATTAAGACTTATCTTTTTCTCTTTATCTTTCTTTATTTATTATAACATTTACTTGCTAAGGACTATTACTATACAATTAGCAAGGACTCTCTTTTCTCGTCTTTATTTACATCTGTTTATCTCATGTTCATTTCGTGCTTGTGGCTGAGCCACTTATATCACATGGACGCGTACTTACTGCGCATTACTGCGTATTATCGTTTACTTACTGCGCAATACTGCGCAACTTTACTATAGTTAGATCTCCAGTTTTGTATAAATAGTTGACAGACTGGCGGTCTTAAACCCCAGTCTTGTCAACTTCACAATCTAGGGATTCTCCTTACACTGTGCTTGACCTAAGCTCGCATAACCTCGCTTCACTCTCTAAGAACTAAGTCTAAGAACTCTAAAGCCACTAAACGTCGCTAAGACAGCTTACACTCGCCAATCTGGATCCCCATATTATTATTGGTGGAATTATCCTCATAATTATATCATTGATCCCACTCTTCATCATCATTAGGAACCTCTATTACGTTTATCAAGCTCATATCCAAACCTTGGTTACCAGGAGTAACATTATAGACCTTCCCTGAGACTGTCCAATAGGCTGCTCTTAGCACTGGATGGGTTGCAGATAATTCTGTCTAGTGCATTGGATGGTGAGACAGTACCTCAAAGACACTCTCATTCTGTCTGTGCATGGTACCCCTTTCTCCCCTACCTCCAGGGATGACTTGTCAAATGAGGACATGAAGCTGTTCAGCTTTATGTTGGAAATCATCTACTAATTGCACCACTGAGCAGTTCTTCTCTCTACATATGTTCTGACCTTTGCATGTACTATCTTGATCTCATCTTATCTATCTTGTTTATCCTCACTCTATCCCTATCTTCTCTCTTTACCATCTATTTGGCTCTGCTCTTCTATCTTCTTCTGGACGTCTCTGTGTAATCATCTTTACAACTCTGCTACAACTCTATACCTTCATCTCTATATCTACTTTTCCCCCACTAGCTCTGGCTCTCCTCCAAGTCTTTCTGGTGGTACAGAAAGCATTTTGGCTCTGCTCTTATCTCATCTGGCTGTGCTTTTGGCTATACTTGTCTGTCTCCTCCTACTCTCTCCTCACACTCTGTCCACCATGTGGACCTCTGCAACCCATCCCATTGTCTCCATTCTTGTTGCCTGCCTATGCCTGTGCTATCACTTTACAAGTAAGCCAGTCAACAAGTTGGACACAACTGACTGTCACAGCTTCATTGAGGGTTCATTTGTCAATCAGCTCTCTGCTGCACAGACACCATTTTGCATACTGGTATGGTGGCAAGGGCACCTACCAGGCACTTCACAATGGCACTCTGATGCTGCCCAGCATGCCTTCCTCAAGCCACTACCAAGTACATTAATTTGTATCAGTACTCACTTGAATACCTCCTTCTGAGGTTGCATTCTTCAATATAATGAATGGCCACTGAGCCAACAACATGTTCACCATGCACCTCACAAACCATGCCCAAGTCTTTGTCCTGTACATGCTAGCCATCCTGGAAGCCTTTGTGCACTACACAATCTCCCCATTTGTCAACCTCCTCCTACTTTCCTGGGCTCCTTGAGCCTTGCTTTCAACATCATCAGATTCCTACCCTCTTGGATTGCAACTCATCCTAATCTCTCCCACAGGCCAACATATTTGTTGGAGTCAAGGAGCACTCTGTGATCTCGCCCACCTCACCTAGTCTAGCCTCACATTTCCCTGCAAAATCTCTCACATCCTTAGTAGCTATATTGTGAATGTATTTACATCCTATCATCAGTCATGACACGAAGTGTAGGGTAGTTAGAAGTAGACACCATGTGGCTGTTAGAGAGAGAGAGAGTTCTGTACACTGGTACAACTAGAAGTTGTATGATATAATGAAGTTGTCCAAGGAACTGAAGAAGACTGAGGGAAGCTGTGAGGACTTAGACTGCTTCTGTGGATGATTGATCACCAGTGGGTGAGGTGTATGTGAATGGCATATTTGGTCTTATCTCTGTGACTGGAACAATGGTATGAAAGCCTTGTCAACACAAGTGTAGCTTTCAAGCATCACAGCACAACTGCCTCACCTTTGGTACACTAGACTTCCAGCCTCTCCCAAATCACTTTCTCCTGCCTTGCATGCAAAGTGAAGCATGCCCCAAAGTGTTAGGCTGCTCCTATTTTTCTCTTATTTTTCCTCATTTTCCTTTATATTTCTTATGGTTCTATCATCTTAGATCTTACAATTGCTCCTGATCTATTGAAGCGATTCCTATGGTCATGCATTTATCTTGTTCATCTTTATTGGCTGATGATGCATATGTTGTCCAATCTCCAATCAGCCTGTTCTATCTTTAGTTATACTTCCTTTTCTCACTCTTACTGCGCATGCTCACCAATCCTTCTCACACCTGCTGTGGAGTATCACCAATCACTCCCACAGTTACTGCAGAGCCTCAGTCAGCACTTATGCATCCCCTCTATTATTAGATATGACATCATTACTTACTTTCTCATTCTCCAGCCCTATACTGTACAGCACAGTCTGTGCACTCTTTGTTACGAGGCACTTGCTTTGGCACCTTGTAACGATTTCTTTTTTTCTTCTTCTTTTTCCTTTTTTCTTACTTACAAGTAAAGTGTAGTATTATTACTACAAGTGTGAGCTTAGCTCCACTTTACTTAGTAAGGACTCTCTTTTCTTTTCTCTTTTATAGTACTTAAGTATTTACATACTTAAGTGTGAGCATAGCTCCAGGTACTATATTAGACTTATCTTTTTCTCTTTTATCTTTGTTTTATTTATTATAACATTTACTTGCTAAGGACTACTACTATACAATTAGCAAGGACCCTCTTTTCTCGTTCTTATTTATCTTTGTTTACACTCAGTTCATTTCGCGCTTGTGGCTGAGCCACTTATATCACATGAACATTTACTTACTGTGCCTGGCTGCACACATTTGTTTACTTACTGCGCTTTACTGCGCTTTACTGCGCTTTACTGCGCTTTACTGTGCAACTGTACTATAGTTAGATCACTAGTCTTGTATAAATAGTTGACAAACTGGCGGTCTTAAACCCCAGTCTTGTCAACTTCGCAATCTAGGGATTTCTCCTCATACTGCGCTTGACCTAAGCTCGCTATAACCTCCCTCTTCTTTAAAGAACTAAGTCTAAGAACTCTAAATCACTAAAAGATGTCTTACACTAAAATCAAACTGGATCCTCATATTGTTATTGGTGGAATCATCCTCATAACTATATCATTAATCCCATTCTTCATCGTCATCTGGAATCTCTATTACGTTCATCAAGCCAATATCCAAACCTTGGTTACCAGGAGTAACATTTTAGATCTTCCCTAAGACCTTCCAATAGGCCGCTCTTAGCACTCTTCAGGGTAGTATATATAGGATAGTCACTTAGTGTTTTATCACCAGTTCTGATCATCTGGGATATCTGCTAGGTGCAGTAGCTCTTAGTCTTTCTCTTGTTCTACCTTACTGATTATATATCTGGGATATCCACTAGTCTAAGTGTGATTGTCCTTTTTGTTTGTTTAGCTTTCTTCAGTTGTTTGGCTTCAACATAGTGTTGGCCTCACACAAAGACATTGACCATTTCAACTCCAACCAGCCTCATTATCCAATCATGTTGCTCCTCCAAAAACCCTACCTCACTTTATATCTCAAAGGCTCTGGCAACAACCATCTTGACGAATACAGACATTCTGCTGAAATACTGCCATCTTGGAAGCCTTACCCTGGTATCAATGTCTATACAGCTCCATACTCCAGTTCCTTCTTGTCTCAAACCATGTCTGCTAAATGAGAGCTGCTGTTTGGCATCTAGCAGTGGCTTTCTGGCTCTCAAGAGGGTTGTTTTGCACTGCACTGTCTTTGAAACTCCACAGTAGCAGGCCTTCAACATATTATCTGCAATCCTGGCATATCTGAAGCTGCAAGAGTTCAGTGTAGGGTATCCTTTGGACAAGGATATGACAGCAGTGGTAAGACTGTGCCCATCTGTTTGTTCTCTTCCTGACCATTGTAGATTGCTCACTGCATGGGGAAACATTCTTGGTATTGTTCTTTGCTGCATATGTTGTTCCTGTTGGAGCCCTTACCCAATGATTTTGGCTGAAGCCACCTAAAGATGACTCCATTTTCATTCAAGGTAAGTCTCCTTATCCAGATAATTTGGTACATCACTAACATCACACCAGAGCTTTGTTGAAACACATTCCTGTCCATGGGCACTGGGCCAGAAAGCCACTATTTGAACGAGGCCAAGTGGGACTTTCTTTGAGTATGCATGGTTCCCTGGTATCCTCATGCAAGCATGTGTGCAGAATTTGGGTTCTCAGTGCTGCTAGGACACAAATGTGAAACTGGAGCCCAACAGCCATGATGGAAGTTGAGTTACAGGGTCAGCTGTTGTGACTTCCTCCATGGCACAGTTATGAAAGAGAGGTTGTGATGTGTGTCACATGGAAGTGAAATTGAATCCATCCAATTTCATGAACGAATGTTGATGTCCAAGTACTCCTGTCAAATGATACATATTTTGAGGTTGAGCAATATGACATGATGATTTTGTGAGCACTGCAACATTACAGACATCATTGTTCCCTACCAAGGATGGCTATGGTCATTTAGTCTCATATTTCAGACCATAAATGTTAGTAAGTGTGCAACATTAAACATAAACTAATGAGCATCATAGAGGCCTTGAGGCTTGAACTCCTTCCCTGGCTTGTATTTTGCCCTCACCTGATGTCATTACCTAGTCAGCTCTAATAGTGTATGAGATGGTATGTTATCTGCAAGAGCCCTGATCATTGTAAATGTGTGGCTGAAAACAGGTCCAACAAGAAGCCATCAGGGGCTTGGACACCACTGCAGCATTGTTGGTGATACTAGCAAATTGGCATATAATATGTCTGTTGGGGAGCTTATCACACAGATGTTGGGTATTAGAGTGGTGAGTCACACTGTCAGCTTCAGCATTCCTAGCATCAATGGATTGCTTGGATGTTTATGACCCATGGCAGAGAAAAGAATGAATGGCACAATATGATGTCCTGCATTGCTGGGATTGATGAAGTCATAGAATCATTTGCCCTGAGAACTCTGCAAGTACTGAGGATGAGCAGTGT
Source organism: Albatrellus ellisii (assembly GCA_003314395.1). NCBI lineage: Eukaryota > Fungi > Basidiomycota > Agaricomycetes > Russulales > Albatrellaceae > Albatrellus > Albatrellus ellisii. Next base: position 18,816 of record QLPN01000583.1, read on the forward strand.
AGTGAACCCCCAATGATCTGGAATAGTGCCTCAGAAATATGGAAAGGCCAAGCTTCTTGGCAGCATGTGCTGTGTATCAATTGAGTGTTTAGGCATGTAGATTGAAGACTGTTCATGACATTCTTTGGTGTCATCATCAATGGCACTGCACTGACACCATTGTCTCTGGGAATACAGCCCACAGCACAGGCCACACAACAGCAACAGCAACAGCAACAGCAACAGCTCATGAAGCAAGTGCTCTTGTCAAGTGGGCTGCAGCTGTACTACACACACCTCATGATATTGTTACTCCTGACCTCTGTTAGACCTGACAAAATGCATAGTGGCCTGCAGCATGATGCACAGCTGCATGTCCATCCATCTTTGGTTGAAGCACTTTCTGGTCATGGAAATGAGACTGAAAATGCAAACCACATGCATCTCACTCAGTGCCGATAATCTACACCAGTCAGTCCCAGTCCTTGCACCCTCTCCAGTTCCTTGGATAACTCCATCATGTCACGTGACTTCTAGCTGTATGGGTGCATGGAATTCCCTCATTGACAGATGCATGGGATCTACTTCTGCACTTCATATCATGACCTTTGACAGGATGTAGATGCATTTGTGATGTAGCCACTTGTAGAGTAAGGAAAGTGCTGAACAAAAAGTATAGTAGACACACATATATTCAACAGTTTGGCATATTTGGTTTTGTCATCTCTCCCCTTGTGTCATGTCCACCATTGTACCACACCATGTTGTAGGGTTCTCCTATACCTCTGGTGAGTCTATCTCCTTGACCTGTAATGGATGCTTGCTTAGCAAGCTCCATTGATCTCCCTTCTTCCCTTCCTCCTCTTATGCCACCATGGTGCTCAAACTCATCCACTCTGATCTGGTTGGTCCTATGCATATGCCATCCATTGTGGGTAATGTCTACTTCACCACCTTCTTAGACAACCACTTGGGTTTTGGTGTCATCAATCCTCTGTGCTGCAAGGACTAGCTCACTCCCACTATCTTGCATGGGCAGAGAACCAGGTGGGCAGGTGGATGTGATGAGTTCTCATGGTGATGAGGCTTGGAGACTGCAGGCATGCATGAGAGTAAGAGATGAACAACCAGTAGGCTGGTGCTCATAGATGCAGACAAGTGTGAGAAAGAGGGCAACTAGAGTCAATCATATTCCAGGACAAGGCTGTAGATATAAATGTGGCACACAGACCATCTGGACCACAGTGGTTTAGAGTGTGTGCAGAGGTTGGTATAGAGCACAAGAAAGTTTTAACAAGTTTAACAGGATGAAGACTCTTTCTAGTGATCATGGAAGGGGTACAAGCTAGTGTCCTGGGAAACTTACTTGTGGTGAAGGGTATTGTGCACCAGTTTACCATTCCCTATGCTCTGCAGCAGAATTGGCATGCTGAATGTTAGAACTGTACCCTCCTTGACCCCTCCTCTCACTCCTGCATAGTGCTGGCCTGTCTGCCAGGTTCTGGGAATTTACACTGCAGACTGCAGTGCACTCCTACAACAATTCCCTGGCTTTCCATCTCTGGTGGTCCATGCCTCATGAGCTTTGGTATGGCAAGCAGCCTGATGTGTCTCACCTACACTCTTTTGGCTGCCTGGCTGTCATTCAGATCCCAGACCATGAGTATCACAAGCTTGACATGTGTGTGTGCCCCATGGTCTCTACTTCACCTGCATATTCTCTAACTCCAGCATTGACATCTTGACATTGACCTCCTCTCCACTGATCATTGTCCTATACATCAATGACATCACCATCATGGGTAGGTCACTTCAAGAGGTAGAAGCCTGTAATGTGGCCTTATCCAAGCTCTTTGAGATGATGGACCTTGGTGTTGGTCTTTCTTGGCCAATTACCTCACAGGACACTGTGCATATGGATATTACCTACTAATTGCTCCTTTATTGCTCTTCTGTCACTCTTTTGTCACATACTTGCTTGCATCCCCAGTTCTTTGCAGCCTCTGCCATTTTACATATCTATGAATTCATATTGTCTTATATCTCTTCTATTACCTGACCCACATCATTCCCCTTCTAGGGTCTCTTTTGTTCTTATAGTTAGGACTCCTCTCCAACTCTACTGTTGTCCTACTATATCTTCTTCCTCCTCTCACCCCAAACCTCAGCACTTTTATCTGTTGCTGAGGTGAGACTCTTTCCACTCTCCTCAGACAGTACCTCCCTCTTAGTCTCTCTTTTGTTGCACATTTTGTCACACATTCATCATGTATTTGTCTATCTCTCTATATGTTCCTCTTATCTCTCAGGTACTGTCCCTCATCACCTTAGCACTTTTGTATGTTGCTGAGTCTCTCTTTTGTCATGCCTTTGTCACACATTTGTTGCATATTTGTCTATCTCTCTATACACCCCTCCTATCCTTCAGCATATTCTCTTATCTCTTCATACACTCCTCTGTCTCAGTTGCATCTTTTGTCACACATTTGTCACATATTCATCCATCTCTCTATACACCCCTCTTATCTCTCAGTTGTGTCTTTTGTCATGCATTCATCACATATCCCTCTGCATTAGCATATGCTCTTCTTATCTCTCAGCTATGTAGCTGTCTTGGGGCTGTGTCCTGAATCTCTTGCTCTGCCTCTGTGGCTTAGAGCTCTTCATCCAACATCAGATCTTCATCAACTACTCAGTTTTTCACTTGGAAAAATCAGGTCATACTTATTATGAGGCACTTGCTTAGGCACCTTGTGATGGACTTGTTTTCTTTCTTTTCTTTTTCTTTTTCTTTTACTTACTATAAGTGTAGTATTAACTACAGTTATTGAGCTTAGCTCCAACTTATAGTAAGAACTCTATCCCTTCTCCTTTATAGTACTACAGTATTTACATACTGCACTGTGAGTTTTACTCCAAGTACTATAAAGCTTCTTTATCTTTTACATTTATTTATTTACATTTACTTGCTAAGGACTATCACTATACATTTAGCAAGGACTCATCTTATCTCATCTCTGTTTACCTTTGTTTATCTCTCATTCATTTCATGCTTGTGGCTACACTTACTTTAGCTTACTATGGATGTGACCTGGTCACATGATCTTGTTGATTGCTGTGCAATCATCATTGATCAGTGAACTTTATTTACATTTACTATTCTTAGAACTCCAATTTTGTATAAGTAGTTGAAAGCCTGGTGGTCTTAAACCCCAGTCTTGTCAACTTCACAATCTAGGGATTCTCCTATACTGTACTTGACCTAAGCTTGCTACAATCTTGCTTCATCCTCTAAGAACTAAGTCTAAGATCTCTAAGTCACTCTAAGTGTCACTAAGACATCCTAAACTTGTCACTCTAGATCCTCATTTAGTCATTGGTGGTATCATCCTCATCACTATCTCATTGATCCCACTCTTCATTGTCATCAGGAACATCTACTACACTTATCAAGCGCACACCAATTACCTTGTTACCAGGGGTATAGTTATCACAGACTTTCCCTAAGACCATCCAATAGGCTGCTCTTAGCAATACCTGGGACTACACATTACCAGGGATAGGACATCACACATACTGGAGATAGATCAGCATGACTATATTTGTGATGTATTGGAGAGGTATATTTTCACAGACTGTCATCCTGCTGCAACTCCACTGCCTCCTTCCATCTGTCTTACCAAGGCTGAGGCTCCAGCCACTGTGAACAGAGTACCAACAGCTGATTGGTTCCCTTCTATATGCCACCATTGTCTCAAGACCAGACATCTCCTTTGCAGTGAGGAAACTCAGTCAGTCTGTATCAAATCCATTGCCCTCTCTCACCTCACTGCTGTGAAACACATCCTGTGATACCTAAAGGGATCACTGGACTACCACTCCAGATATGATGGCTCAACACAAGCAGGACTGGTTGCATATTCTAATTCAGGTTGGGCTACAGACACAGATGGTAGGAAGTCTGTCAGGATGTATGTATTGTTGTTATTAAAGGTTCTGTTGTTATTATAAGGTTCTTCATCAACTCTCTTCTTATTTCTCTGTTTCGCATTTCCAGCTTGTTACTTACATTTGATGATATCTCCACTTGTGCTCATGTCTTTAAGTTCTGACTCTGCACATATATGGTACACATGGTTATAGTTCAGACTCTGCATTTATCCATACTATAAAAGAGTTCCCAGTGGTGCAACTCCTTTCTTTAGTTGCTCATCTCGGGCTCTAGGTACTGTAACCTCACTCTTACTATATTTACTTTAGTTGCTCATCTCAGACTCTAGTCCCCCACTTAGTGTGGTGTTTGCAGTGCTCCTTTGTTTAATCACAAGTCACCTTCTATTGAAGTTTAACATGTATTCCTGCTAGCAGGTGGCACAATAGCTTGATCATTGAGGAAGCAGCACATAATCTCACTGTCATCAATGGAAACAGAATACATGTTTCTCTCACAGGCTGCTGCATAGGTAAAATGGATATGGTCACTTTTGGGAGAGATTGAGTTCAGGGTATTGAAGTTAAGGTTAAGGTCAAATGCCCAACCCTGTACATGTACTACACTTTCATAACAGTGCTACAAATATTCATAGCACTGTTATGAAAGTGTAGTACATGTACAGGGTCAGGCATTTGACCTTAACTTCAACACCCCCACTAAGGGCAATGCCCATTAGACCCCTAGCCCAATCTAGGGGTAGCCACACTATTCTAACAGCACACCAGGGCCCATAACCTGTTAAAAGTAGGTGTACAAGCACAACATGGTGTCTAGACATAAATTAGCTCTGGTGCTATAGATAAAAGATGTGGCACTAAGGCCTGATGAAGTAGAGTGATACCCATGGAGGACATATGACAGATGATGAGAGAGACTAGAAGAAGAAGAAGACAGAGTGTAGAAGAAGATAGATGCAACACAGATCTTGTGCTAGAGCTGTAAGACAATGAAGAGAGAGAAGATATAGTGTGAGTAAGATAGAGTTTGGATGCAATGTGTAAACCAACCAAAAGAGATAAGTAAAGAGATAATCAGATGAGAGAAGAATAAGATGTAAAGATGTAGATACGATAAGATAAGATGAGATAAATGATGAGATAAGATCAGATCAGATGAAGATCAGATGAAGACAAGATGAGGTAATGGCATGGTCAGCATCATGCAGTGAATAATAAATTCAACACAGGGTAGAGAGACCCATTGTCATACATGGTGACAACAAAGGTTTGATTGACATGGTGAACAACCCTATTATGGGCAGAGGATTGAAGCACATTGACATTCATGTCCACTTCATTTGCCAGGGTATTGAGGACTCCTCCATTTTACTTTGCCACCTTCTATTGTGGCATATACCTCAACCAAGATGTTGTCTTTTCCTCTTTTCTCCTCACATTGCAACAGTCTTGGACTTGTAGAGGTGGATCTCAGCAAGGGGGGTTGTTGAGCTCTTTACTACACACACAATACATTTTTCATTTTACCATGACACACCCTTTCAGCCACTATGTCACACACAGTCTGTGTGCAGCTCTAACATGTATATAAGCTGCTTGTCTACTTGTACAAATGGATTATCTCTCATGCATTACCTGCAGCTTCATCACAACCAATGAGGCTGAACACACTGAATGGGACAACAACAATGTGATTGCCAAAGCCATCATCATCATGAGCATATCAGATGTTCCAAGTGCACTCATAGGAGGTGACATACTCACCACAGTGTGGTGTTGGGGAGGCCTGCTGAACATCTATGATCAACAGTCAGCCATGGCCACCTTCATTGATTTTCAGGCCTTGTTCCAGGTGTGTCTCAACATCTCCACTCTGCTACTCCCTCAGTTAGATGCTATGGCCCTAGTCAGGGAATGACTCACCAGTTCAGGAATCAACATCTCTGAACAACACCTATGTTTCCTGATGTTGCAGGCCATCCCATCTTCATGGTCACACATATCCTCTGCCATCCTCACAACTCCCAATATCTCACAGCTCAGCACTGCAAACATACAAGCCCAAATCCTTGATGAAGAGACCAGAGTGAAACTTCATGCAATGTTAGCCACAGCCAAACAGAATCCACCTTGACACAATCACAAACTGTGTATGCATTGTGGGAGGAGGAATCATGCCATTGACTCTTGTTGAGCTTTGCATGGGATCACTGATGACATGCAGTTGAGAAGAGAAAAGGATAAGGAGAAGGATGGAGTGGGAGCTAAATTTAACACACTCATGTCTAACAGGAATGACAAGATCTCCACTCTGGTCAATCAGATAACCTTGTCAGGATGTGTTATTTTTCTTTTCATTTTGCAATTTTCTTTTATCTTATCACTCAAGATCTACAACATACATCTTATCTCATCTGATTAGATCTCTTGCGATAATCTATGACTCATCTACGATTTGTCATCAGGCCAATTACTCATTACTTATGACACATATTCTCATGATAACTGTGCAATGCTGCACATTACTTACTGATCATTCTCACACATGCTGTGCATGACATCATGCTATCCTCATTTTGTACTTACAAATGCCTGCCCTACAGTAACATACATGGTCTGTGCACACAGGCATTTACTATATATACTGTATGCTAAGAGTGGCCTATTGGACGGTCTTAGGGAAGGTCTAAAATGTTACTCCTGGTAACCAAGGTTTGGATATTGGCTTGATGAACATAATAGAGGTTCCGGATGGCGATGAAGAGTGGGATTAACGATATAGTTATGAGGATAATTCCACCAATAACTATACGAGGATCCAGAGTGACGAGTGTAAGAAGTCTTAGCGACGTTTAGTGACTTTTAGAGTTCTTAGACTTTAGTTCTTAGAGAGCGAAGCGAGATGATTTAGCGAGCTTAGATCAAGCACAGTGTAGGAGAATCCCTAGATTGCAAAGTTGACAAGACTGGGGTTTAAGACCGCCAGTTTGTCAACTATTTATACAAGACAAATGGTCTAACTATAGTAAAGTTGCGCAGTAATGTGCAGTAAGTAAACAAATATGCGCAGTAGGTAAACAAATATGCGCAGTAGAGCACAGTAAGTAAGTGTCCATGTGATATAAGTGGCTCAGCCACAAGCGCGAAATGAACTAGAGATAAACAATGGTAAATAAAGGCGAGAAAAGAGAGTCCTTGCTAATTGTATAGTAATAGTCCTTAGCAAGTAAATGTTATAATAAATAAAGAAAGATAAAGAGAAAAAGATAAGTCTAGTATAGTACCTGGAGCTAAGCTCACATTTAAGTATGTAGATACTTAAGTACTATAAAAGAGAAAGAAATTGATGAGTCCTTACTAAGTAAAGTGGAGCTAAGCTCACACTTGTAGTAATAATACTACACTTTACTAGTAAGTAAAAAGAAAGAAAGAAAAAGAAAAAAACGAAACTGTTACGAGGTGCCAAAGCAAGTGCCTCGTAACACTGTACTCCTTAGTGTACTTGTTCTCTAGCTTAGTACTTCTGGGATATCTGCTTCATAGCACATTAGTCCTTACAATACTATCATCCTTTCTTCCCTCTCTCTTCATAGGACTACTGTGTGACCTTGCTAGTAGTGTCAGCCTCACAGACCTCTGGATGCTGGACTCCAGTTATATGGATCATATATCTCCTCATCATGAAGATTTTTTGTCCCACACCACCAAATGGCATGTTGTCACCCTTGTGGACAACTACATGATTGACTGCATTGGAATGTGCTCTATCAGTCATGTTGAGCTCAGCCCTCTGGCCTGTTGAACACTACACTCACTGCTGCACTACATGTACTGTGAGGCTGACAGTAGTCAGGCTGAGCAACAACTAAAACAAAAGACAAAAGGGACAAAGGGACAATACATGCTGACTAGTAGATATCCCAGATATATAATCAGTATAGTAAAGACAATAAGAGGAAAGATGCTACTGCACCTAGAAGATATCCCAGATGATTAGAACTGGAGAATATTGCTAGGAGTGCTAAGATATATATAGTACTAGTAATGTGGGGCAGGCTCTAGGAGTCATCAGAGCTGTGCAGTCATATAGTAGATACTCACCAATGGCCAAAGGCCCTCATATACTGATGAGTAAGGTCTGCAGTAGGTGTGAGAAAGATTGGTGATACTCCACAGCAGACATAAGAAAGCTGAGTGAGCATCTGCAGTCTGTGTGGGAAGAGAGTCATTGCTAAGAGTGGCCCATTGGACAGTCTTAGGGATTGTTCAATGTGGTACTCCTAGCAATGAGATGGTTGTAGTAGGCAGTGTAAACATTCCTAAAGACAATGAAGATAGGGATCAATCATATGGTGATGAGGATGATACCACCAATAACTAATCATGGATCCAGTGTGACAAGTTTAGCAACACTTAGTGACAGAGAGATCTTAGACTTAGTTCTTAGGGGTAGAAGCAAGATGAAAGCAAGTTTTAGATTAAGCACAGTGTAGGAGAATCCCTAGATTGCGAAGTTGACAAGACTAAGACCACCAGGCTTTCAGCTATTTATACTAAAGACAAGTCCTAAAGATAATACAAAATAATACAGTTCACTGATTAATGATGATTGCACAGCAATCAACAAGATTGTCAGGCCACTATTATTCTCTCTTATTTTTCTCTTCATTTTTCCTATTTTTCTGATATCTCTATTGCCATAGATCTTATAATCACTCCTGATCTATCAAAGTGATTCTCACAGTCACACATTCCACTTGGTCATCTTTATTAGCCAATGAGACACCAGTCATCCAATCTCCGATTGGCCTGTTCTATCTTTAGTTATGAATCATTTTCTCACTCTTACTGCAGATGCTCACCAATCCTTCTCACACCTGCTGCAGAGTATCACCAATCACTCCCACAGTTACTGCAGAGCCTCAGTCAGCACTTACACATCCCCTCTATTATTAGATATGACATCATTACTTTACCTTCTCATCCTCCAGCCCTATACTGTACAGCATGGTCTGTGCACTCTCTAGCATACTATATACACATAGGACTCCTAGCAGTTTATTCCCCAGTTCTGATCATCTGGGATATTTGCTAGGTGCAGTAGCCTTTAGTCCTCTACTTGTTTCTATCTTACTGATTATATATCTGGGATTACCACTAGTTGAAGCACAACTGTCCTTTTATTGTTTTGGTCTTTCTTCCTTAGATTGTTCAGCTTCAACATCAAGCATCGGCCTCACAAAGATCATGTGACTAAAGACATGTCCATAGTAAACTACAAGTAAGTAGCCACAAGCACAAGCAAAATGAGAGATAAACAAAGACAAATAAAAATGAGTCCTTGCTAATTGTATAGTAATAGTCCTTAGCAAGTAGATATTATAATTAATAAATTAATAAAGAGATAAAGAAGCTTTATAGCACTTGGAGTAGAACTCACAGTGCAGTATGTAAATACTGTAGTACTATAAATGAAAAGAGACAGAGTCCTTACTATAAGAATTGGAGCTAAGCTCACAGCTGTAGTAAAACTATGCTCTAATACTAAGTAAAAAAAGAAAAAGAAAAAAGAAAACCATTACAAGGTGCCAAAGCAAGTGCCTTGTAATAACTTGTACCATCTTTAGAACACCTAGTTTAGTATAAATAGTTGAAAGCCTGGTGGTCTCAAGCCCCAGTCTTGTCAACCTCACAATCTAGGGATTCTCCTATAATGCACTTGATCTGAACTCACTCTCATCTCACTCTACACTCTAAGAACTAAGTTTAAGACTCTCTAAGTCACTATTGCTAAGACATCTTACACTTATCATCCTGGATCCTCAGATAGTCATCAGTGGCATTATCCTCATTGCTATCTTGTTGATCCCACTATTCATCATCATCAGGAACACTTATCAAGTGCATAACAACTACCTTGTTACCAGGGGTATTATTGCAAACTATCCCTAAGACCATCCAATAAGGCCACTCTTAGCAATCATAACCACAACAAATGCTGAAGGGTGTGAGCCATAAGATCCTCTAGACAGCAAAGGACAGAGTGTTAGTAGTTTAGAGCATGAGAGAGAGGCACAATAATGCAACACAGGAGAGAATGCAATGTAACACAGAAGAGAACATGACAATAATAATAATGCAATTGCAATGCAACTATAAATGTGACCTATGAGGTGTGTGTACTTTCTTGACTTTGTGATGTGAGGGAGGAAGGATGGATGGCACTTTTTCACCTTCTGACCAGAACAGGAGAGGGGAGACAAATTGTAGGTGGGGGAAATCTATTCATTCTGGTGGACAACAAGCCATCTAAATACAAGTCTAGCTCCAAGACTGGAGCACAACAAAACAAAACAGAAAGTTGTTGGATATGTGTGTGCATATCACTTGTTTTTGTTCAGCTTTCCTTTCTCCACATACTCCCTACATATGTGGTACATACATATGACATAATGATCTAACCCCACAGACTACCCATATATTTCTGTGTACAATCACACCCCACTCACTACTCTGGGATGACACATCCCTCCTCTTTATGGTAGTCATTGTACTTCACTACTTCACTCTCTGCCCCAACTTATACTGTGATTACTATATAAGATGGGCTCCCTACTACACATCTCCTCAGACATCTTACATCTTGTTTGAGTGAGTATTCCCTTCTCCCATCTTGTTCTCTTTCTCACTCTTTCCTGCAGCACACTCTTACTTACTATGGCATGTCACCTCACTGTGCTCACCTCCACTCCACCTTGCTGCAGCCATGACTGCCACTGCATCCCTATTGGGACTTGTTACTCAATGGATCTCCTTACTTGTTGTCTGCCATAGCCTAAATTTGCAATGCAGGGTCAATCATAGGGATATTTGAAATGAGGTGGGGTCCAGACTCAGATGAAGTAAAACAAATAAAATATCATGCTATAAAGGATAAGCAAAAAAGTAAAAGTGCTGATTGCACCATATGCTGACTTCATGACTTGTGACTCCATGGTTAATTTGGCAGGCCTTGACCAAGCCTCAGCCTATACATCCTATCAGTCCTGTTCCTTGTTGGCTGAACCCAGTCCTCTATTCCAGCATCAAATTAAATGTGCAATTGATGTGACTGGATGATTATTGCATGTGGCATGTCACTGTCACTGTATTCACCTGATGTTGCTCATGGTCATTTCCTGATGCTACATGCACATGATGCTCATCATCTCCTCCCAACTGAAATCTTGACTGTCTGCAGTCAATGCAGTTGGATGCAAGACACAGCCAGAAGTGACAACTCATGGGGGTGATGGTGCAGGTGGAGCAAATGAATGAGCAGATGAGGCAGAGTGTCAGGGGGTGGGCAGGTGGGTATTGAGATGCTCTCCAAGGCACAGCAAGGAATGGCATGGGGAATGGGGACATAGACTAATCATCAGCAAATGCAGGGGAGCTAATGCATGAATCAGGGTAGAATGTGACTGAGCATGGGTGTAGGATGGTGGGGTGCAATGGAATGCACATGTAGGAATGAGGCAGGAATGAGCTAACTGGAGGCAAAACTGGAGCACAGCAGAAGGGATATGGTGGATGAGGTAGGGCATGAAGGATAGTTGAGGAATGGGAAAAGAGGTGAGAGACTTAATTTTTTTGAAGTTTGTTTGTGTTTTTATTTTTATGGGGAGTCATTGAGTGGTAAGGAGAAAAACAGAAATGTGAAATAGAGCAAGAAGTGTGGAGGGAGGGTGAAAAGAGACACAGCAAATGTGAAGACCTAGGCACTCCTGCCATAAACCATAGATTGCAATAAAAGAACTTCATTGGTGGCCATCACAAAGCTTCATCAACACCAACCTCTACCACTCCACTATGTTGTGAGCCACATCCCTCACTGCTACCTCTTCTAATTGCATGCTAGGGCACATTTGAGCACGCATGCACTGCTCAATGAGCAACTGCAGGGTGAAGGGCTCTCTGAGGAGCCTTATCACTTGTGATTGGTGGGTGCAACACACCTCCTGGTGTGTGAGGTGGATGCACTCTTGACTGTCAGCACCAACCCTTTGTGCAGTTACTTCACCAGCAATGCAGAGGCACTGAACCCAATGTGACATTATTTGTAGAAGGTGTCTGCAGCATCATGTCACCCATTGCCCAGGTGAGCTGGCTGGAATGGACAGGGGAGTTCCTGCTGCTGGCACTGGTTGAGGAACACACTTGGGTGTCCAATGAGGCATTCAAGCACAAGCTGGAACTTGAGGAAGCTACCAAGTGTGAACAAGCAGAGTGTGAGATGCATGAGCAGGCAGAACAGGAAGTGTGTGAACAAGCAGAACATGAGGTGTGAGCAGGCAGAATGTGATGAGGCTGAAAGACTAGCAACCAAAGAATGTGAGCAGGCTGAGCACACAGTGCATGTTGAGGCAGAATGAGAGGCATCAGAGCAACATGCAGCTGGGGAATGCCAGATGGCAATGGAGGCTGATTTGCTGACACCACAGGCAGGGGTCAAAATGAGTGGTCAGCAGCTTAAAATCATATTGCTAGCCCCTTCTCAAGGATGTCCACAAATGCAAGACTCAGGCATATGGCATGTGCAGCAACTGTCACAGGCATGTGTGGCAGAACTGATAAGGGCACAGGCTCAATGGCATGCATTACCAGAGCCATCTGACAATGGTGACCATGACAGCAAAGGTGAGAGTGAGGACAATGATAATGACAATGGTGACAAGAGCAGGGATGAGGATGAGTCAGCAGCTCTGACCAGGGCAGAAGATGTGGAAGACAATGCAATGCTGCAGCAGTGGAAATGCATGCACACAGACACAATTACTGTGAAGACAGGTGCTGGAGCAGCCAAACAGTGAGGGTGGAAGTGGACCAATGAAGGGTCAACATGGCAGGTAAGTACTTGTTCCTCAACCCCTTCTGCAAGACTGGCAATGTGCAGGCAATGATGCCATTCTCACATTGCCATCACATGGATAGCAACTGCCTTTGGTATGAGTGGAAAAAGCACTGTATCAAGTGTGTGCACCAGTGCAAACTCTGTGAAGGCACCACATGGCTGCTCTGGATAGTCACAACTGGTGAGTATCTGCAAGTGTCACCATGTGGTAAGGTCACTAATCAGCTCTTAACTTAACAGACCTGTGAGCCACCTCACCTCTTTTCATGCCAGGCAGCAGTGATGCAGTGGGACCAAATTGTGCTATTACATGTGGGTGGTCAGTCTCCACAGATGTATTACCAGAGGTGGGCACAATTTTGGCCCTTGCACTGCCATGTCTATCCCTGGGGTGCATTGACTACAAAAGCAGTGACATGACAGATGTCACAAATTGGGAGACCTTCCACTGGTACCAGGTGTGCCATGCATCATTGTGGATGCAGTAGCTCTCAATTGACTAGGCCCTCCTTTTGCTGGAGGCAGAGATAGAGGTTATGCACACATGACTCAAGGCACAAGAGCAACAAAGTCTTGAATGCAGCAGGCTTCAGTGGGAGGTGGGGGGTTGAAGGGCAAGGGAGAAGGAAGGGAGTAAAATACAAAAACACTGTCATGTGCTCTTTTTTTATGGTCTTTAATAGAAAGAAAGAAAATCTGCAAAGTTGAGTGAAGAGTTGTGAGAACTGTAAGCAGTATTAAAATCTGAGAAAGAAGGGAAGAAGGAAAAAAGGAAAGAATTGTGTTTTTAGTCATACTCTGCATCATTCTCCTTGACATCAGCTAGAGTGGTAGACTCAAGTTGATGGAGATGATCTGTCATGGCATTGATAAGTTCATTGAGTGGAGGCAGGGAAATTGTTTGTTGCACAAAATAGGGAATGACATGAAATGCTGTGATAGGCCTGTCAAGAACTGAACCATCAAGTTCACAGAGGATATATGTGCCACCTCTGTTGCATGAGAGAATGACAAGGGGTCCAAGATAGCAAGGACACATTTTGTGATTTAACATCTTTTCTATTGCAGTATGTCAGATGAGGATAAGAGCTCCCTGTTGATTTTTACCTATCTTAGGATGCTGGACATACTTCCATATCCTTATCTCTTTCTATCTTTACAGTTCAGGCTCCTCTCTAACTCTATTTAGCCTTTACTATATCTTCTTTACCTTGTCATCATCTAACCTCAGCACTTCTGCATGTGCTGAGGTGAGCATCTCTTCTACTCTCTTAGCTCTCTTCTGACATACCTGCTCTATGCAGCTCTCTCTTTCTTCTGTGTACCCTCTACCCTCTGGTACACATCTTCTCTTATCTTACAGCCATCTCTCTAGCTATCTCTCTGGCCATATCTCTAGCCATCTATTTAGCTATCTCTCTAACTCTCTAGGCCTCTGGGCTGTTGTCCTCTTGGCTCATCTATCTCTACCTGGGCTCACAAGCCTATCTCTACACTACAATGTTCAACCTGCTGTTTGCCACTTTGCCAATGTTTCAATACTCCCCACAGAAAATTGAGGCTGTGGATAGTCATGTCAGATTTGTGTTTGAATCTGGCCATGGCTGCATGTCACATGTTGAATACTGTCAAGTGTGATTCTGTCAGATGCTCCTGTTGCTTCTGGAGTATGATTACCCTTCTAGAGATGAGGTCAGTAGTGGATAAAATGGAATTTGGTGGTAGAACAAGATATGAAGCCTCAGTGATGTTGAGGGGTAGGATAGGATGAGTGCTGATAATGGCAAAATAAGGGGAACATCCCATGTGTCTATGAATTGTAACATGGTCAGCCCAAAACATGGAGTACACAACCTGGAATCATTTTGACTGGTCACCATCTGCAGCCTTGAACAAAGCTTGACACATATCAAAATGTGGGTGCTCAACAATACCATTGGCATCAGAATTGTAACCAGAAATGCAAATGTGTTGGATGTGATACTGCTGTGCCAAATAATTGAGCACTTTAACATATGGCATACCATTATCTGACACAATGTCTGTCAGCACTCCCCAACAACAAAGTATATCCAGTCACTGAGGGATTTTGTCATCTCAGAACTGTTACGAGGCACTTGCTTTGGCACCTCATAATGTGTTTCTTTTTTCTTTTTCTTTTTCTTTTTCTTTTCTTATATCTTACTTACTATAAGCATGGTATTAACTACAGCTTGAGTTTAGCTCATACTTATAGTAAAGACTCTATCTTTTCTCTCTTTATAGTACTGCAGTATTTACATACTGCACTGTGAGTTTTACTCCAAGTACTATAAAGACTTATCTTTTCCTTTCTTTTATCTTCTTTAATTTATTATAACATTTACTTGCTAAGGACTATCACTAGACAATTAGCAAGGACTCATCTTATCTCGTCTCTGTTTATCTTTGTTTACATCTTGTTCTTTTTGCACTTGTGGCTGAACCACTTACTATATTCATGGACACATCTTGGGTCATGTGACTTCATTGATTGCTGTGCAATCATTGTTGGTCCATGAACCTTATCTACTTATACTATCTTTAGAACTCTGGTTTTGTATCAGTAGTTGAAAGACTGGTGGTCTTAAACTCCAGTCTTGTCAACTTCACAATCTAGGGATTCTCCTACATGCTAAGAGTGACCTATTGGACGGTCTTAGGGAAGGTCTATAATGTTACTCCTGGTAACCAAGGTTTGGATATTGGCTTGATGAATGTAATAGAAGTTCCTGATGACGATGAAGAATGGGATTAACGATATGATTATGAGGAGGATTCCACTGATAATGATACGAGGATCCAGAGTGACAAGTGTAAGATGTTTTAGTGACGTTTATAGTGACTTAGAGTTCTTAGACTTAGTTTTAGGAAGGCAAAGCGAGTGATTTGACGAGCTTAGATCAAGCGCAGTATAAGGAAGATTCCCTAGATTGCGAAGTGAACTAGAGATAAACAAAGGTAAATAAAGACGAGAAAAGGGAGTCCTTGCTAATTGTATAGTAATAGTCCTTAGCAAGTAAATGTTATAATAAATAAAAGAAAGATAAAGAGAAAAAGATAAGTCTAATATAGTACCTGGAGCTAAGCTCACACTTAAGTATGTAGATACTTAAGTACTATAAAAGAGAAGAGAAATTGATGAGTCCTTACTAAGTAAATTGGAGCTAAGCTCACACTTGTAGTAATAATACTACACTTTACTTAGTAAGTAAGAAAAGAAAAAGAAAAAAGAAAAGAAATCGTTACGAGGTGCCAAAGCAAGTGCCTCGTAACACTACACTGCACTTGACCTAAGCTCGCTCTCACTTTCCTACATTCTAAAGAACAAAGTCTAAGATCTCTAAGTCACTCTAAGTGTCACTAAGACATCCTAAACTCATCACTCTGGACCCTCATTTAGTCATCAGTGGTATCATCCTCATCACTATCTCATTAATCCCTCTCTTTGTTGTCATCAGGAACATTTACTATGCTTACCAAGCACACAAAAACTACCTTGTTTCCAGGGGTATAGTTATCACAAACCTTCCCTAAGACCATCCAATTGGCCACTCTTAGCAGTTTTAGCATGTGCAGAGTGTGGAATAAGCCATCAATCTTGAGTTTTGCTTGCAAAAAGTGCAACTCTCAATCAATTAAGTGTTACTGAGCCAAAATGTGTGAAATAGCAATGTCCATTGTTCTCTGAATCCTCTTGGCTGAGGGTGAATCTGACCATGATATACAAAGTGTCAACTGAGAGGATGACTGGTGTGGATGACTGGTGTGGATGACTGATAATCAATGGGTCTGAGTGCAGGTGACAAAAGAACACTAACAGTTCTGAGAAATGCATGAACATCAGAGAGGTCACAACAAGGACCCCAATTGGATATTTTACAATGTGTGACTCTTCAGGAATACAGCCTTCTGGAGTACAATGGTGGCCAACAATGTTGAAGTTGGGGGCACAGAGCACTATCTTGTGCCCTGAAAATGTACCTCCAATGTACTTCATCTGCTGGACAATGCAATTGAGATTACTCCCAAACAAAATGTCAAATGCTGGGATTCTGAGGGATTGTCTTGTATTTACCATCAGCATCACAGTAATTGGTCTCTGGACCTTTGACCCATACATCATTGATAAACAGTGCTGTGACATGCAGGATTTCAGGCTGTAGAATGTGAGTAATGTCTTTGTGGAAGATAGGAATGGAATTCATCCACCCCATTGGGAGGGTGACATGATGCTATGCACCAAAATTGTTGTTAAATCACATAACAATTTGCCAAGTGACCACTTGTCATAACCAACATATAGGTCCAATGTTGTGCTGCAAATGTGACCCATGAATTGCTCTGCTAGATGGTCCATGAACAGGGGTACACCAGAGTGTTGGATCATCACCACATTGAGCAGTTCAAGACTATGCACAACCTGAAGACTGGCACCATCCTTTTTAACAATGCAGAACCAGCAAGATGAATATGATGAGTTGGATGGCTTGTAGACACCAGCTGTGATCTTTTTGTTAATAAGGTGACAGACTTCATTGTAGATACCTGTCAGAATGGGCATATTTCACTGTACCCAAGGCTTGTGTTCTATGATGGGGATTTTGACTGGTGGGAAGAAATCTTCCTGAAAATGTCCTTGTTCATGGTCATCCTATGCACATGAAGTGATGCATGAGGTCATGCTCTGTGTGCCAGAGGAAGTCACCTTCACGAGCTCTGTCTATAGTCTCTCTTTGTTCATTAGTACATCTGCCAATGGGAATGAATGGTGGATGATTTGGTAAAAGTGTGGGAATAGATGCAAGTGGGTCACCATGTATACCATGAATTATGTGAAAGCATGATGGGAGATCAGCCATAACCAGGCATACTTTCTTTGCTACCAGCTTGTACTTTCTCTTCCCATACACAGCAACAGTGGAGTCCAAAGAATCAAGAAAAACAGAAGTTGGAAGCATAGACAGCATGGGATTTGTGGTGCAAAGTTGAAATATAGGAGCAGAATTGTTAGTGATATATGTGTCAGGAACATAAAATGAGCCTGTATGCTCACAACTGAGCATGTCTTCGTTTTTGCAGTCTCCCCAACACTTAGTCAGATCCTTGAATTGCAAAAACACAATGCTTCCTTCTGGCAAAATTGGAATCTATGAGACCCACATGGTAGCATAGGCACAGTCACTGATAACCCCATGTTAGGATCATGGATTGTGATTGTCTGATCTTTGTTACCAAGGTTGCAAATGACACCTCATGTTAATACATCAAAGTGTCACCTGAGCAATATGTCATATGCAGGACTTCTAATGATGTGAACCTGTAGGTATAGGGTTATATCCTTGAATAAAATGGGACATTACAGGCAAGGCCAAGCAACTTGTCGACTTCACTGTGTTCATTGACTGCATATTTGAGACCACATTCAGGTCATAAATTAAGCTGAGTGAATGGCAAACCTCTTCTGACATCATGATCACTTGATGCCATGGGTCAATGATGCTCTCAACATGTAAGCTGTTGTCAACAAGTGACAAGATGGAGCAAAGCAACATTGACTCTTTTGTGACTACAAGCAAATCTGGTGGCTGTCCAGGCAGAGGTACACTTCATATGGGTTGGGGATGATGATAGTTTTGCCACACTGACTAGATATGACTGCTTCTTTGAATTCTTGTGGCATATCTTGTGCTAGTCAATCAACCTTGTCCATGACAGTCTGCACATAGCTGTCAATGATGTCAATTTCATCATCATCATTGTCCTCCACATAGTTGGCAGCTGCTGTGGGGATAGGATTGATGGGGACTTTCTTTGCAGTCAGCACTTCCCTAGCTTGGTAGCAAACCTCAGGGGTGATGGAGTAAAGCTGACAATGGGTGATAGTAATCAGTGTTTCCATGGTATGTTGGAAGACTTCCCCCACATGAGCTTTCTTGTGAATCATAGGATCCACTCAGTATGCATTGTTGGGCTTTTTCTGCATAGGCACAATGCAGAATGTGTTACAAGGCACTTGCTTTGGCACCTCATAATGTTTTCTTTTTTCTTTTCTTTTTCTTTTCCTTTATCTTACTTACTATAAGCATAGTATTACCTGCAGCTGCAAACTTAGCTCCAACTTATAGTAAGGACTCTATCTCTCCTTCTTCATAGTACTGCAGTATTTACATATTGTGCTGTGAGTTTTACTCCAAAGTACTATAAAGCATCTTTATCTTTTCTTTTCTTTATGTGTTATAACATTTACTTGTTAAGGACTATTACCATACAATTAGCAAGGACTCATCTTATTTTGTCTTTGCATATCTTTGTTTATCTCTGTTCACTTCATGCTTGTGGCCATTTTACTTAGCTTACTATGGACATGTCTTTAGTCACATGATCTTGTTGATTGCTGCACAATCATCATTGATCAGTGAACCTTATTAATTGTACTATCTTTAGAACACCCAGTTTTGTATAAATAGTTGAAAGACTGGTGGTCTTAAACCCCAGTCTTGTCAACTTCACAATCTAGGGATTCTCCTATACTGCACTTGACTTGAGCTTGCTACTCTCTCACTTCTAACTCCAAGAACTAAGCCTAAAACTTCTAATTCACTAAGTGTCACTAAGACATCTTAAGCTCATCATTGTGGATCCTCATTTAGTCATCCTCTTCATCATCATCAGGAATTTTTACCAAGCATATCAAGTGCACAACTACCTTGTTACCAGGGGTATAGTTATCACAAACCTTCCCTAAGACCATCCAATAGGCCACTCTTAGCAGAATGGTGTGGGATTAGCAGACACAGGCATTGGAATAGTTGCATTCTTGAGCCTGGGCAAAAGGGTGAATGGGAGGACTGATACCATTACAAGCTGCTGACTGAGTAGTCTCAGCCTGTGGAGGCATTGACTCTTGAGTTGCCTGTGGTGCACATGGGTTAGACTGTCAAGGTGCAGGTACCTCTGACATGTCACAATAATTGTCACCTGTTTTGCATTCTCTTCTTCTGCATGCTGCCTTCATGTTCTAATGGTAGGCTGGAAAGGTGCCTGCACAATGCAAGTTGTATAGCTCACACTCAAGATTTGCAATGTGCTCATCCTTCAGTAACTGATATGAGCTGGTGCCTGTGTTATTGAAGTTGTGGTTGTTCATCACCTGCACATTCAGCATCATCTGGCCAGCACTGAAGTTTCCTGGATTTTGGTGGTGCCACTCATTGACACAGTCTCACAGCCATCTTCCAGTGATGCCTCTAGGCATGAAAATTCCTGTAGGTAGAACAACCTTTCCATCAGCATTCTGATTAATTTTACCCTATGTGATGTAGTCATTAATAACCAAACATTCATGAATATAGTGGTACATCTCACTGCAGAAATTGCAAGCATTACCATTTTTGCACAGTGGTGCTGTACTTTGTAGTTGTGGACATGTCATGTGTTGGGACTTGAGCACTCTGGTGACTACCTGAGCCCAAGTGTCCATGTCTGGTAATTTGGGTAGTTCTGTTTCGACATTAGCAGCAGACAGTGAAGAAATGGACCCAGTAGCAGATGGCATTGCACCTGTCATGTGAATCACAGATATTGTGTCATGAAGCACATAGTGTACTGCCACCTCCATGTCCTTGAGCAGATACACATTTTCATGATTGTGCTGTGGCAGGACAATCTGTAAATGCAGAGTGATGTATTCCCACAGACTAGGTGAGAAGCCCTCTGAGTAGTGGTTACCCTGTTCATACTCTGAAAGCCACTGGGAATTTTGCAGGAAACCCACAATTACTACAAATTGTCAGGGGTGGTCAGCAAAGTCACTGAATTGTGAGGTCAACACTGATGTTGAAGCCAAACAACTGAAGAAAAGGCTAAAAACAAACAAAAGAGACAAATGCACTTCATGTATGTGCAGGCTTGGGCAAGCAAAGACAAACAGAGCTAATGATATTCTGAAAGTAAGTGCATCCCCAAGAGGGGAAAGGGCAGATAGCATATCTTTAGCAGGTAGTGGAGTGAACATGAATAGAGGTGATGCAAATAGAGGCAATGTGACATGGCTGCAGCAGGTAGTGGAGAAAATGCATAAATTGAGTGACATGTTTGCACAGGAGAGGGCAGGCAAAGGTGATGACAAGAATGGTGACCATTGATTGCATGATAGGTGTGGTGGGGAGAGACAGTGTGGTGGGGAGAGACAGAAGGGAAAAGAGCACAGCCAGTAGAGATATGAAGCCAGACATAAGGGCACAGATGAGAGTAAAGATGCTTTCCATAGAGCAGAGATACTTAAAGAGAGAGAGTATGATGATGACTGGAAAACTAGATAAGGAGACAAAACTATATAGTTGTAGTTCCACTCTAAAGAGTAAGATGAAGGCACTGCCTAAAGCAGTAGAGGAAGAGCATGGCCAGAAAGAAGTAAGAGGAGAGCCAAGAGCACAGCCAGATAAGATAAGAGCAGAGCCACTAGATAAGATCAGATGTATGATAAGATGTAGATGGAGTAGGTAGAAATATAGGATGTAAAAAGGGGAAGAATGAGATGTAAATAAGATAATGTAATAGAGGAACTGCTCAGTGGCATAAATACTGGACGAAATCCAACATGACACTGCAGCGGGTAGTGGTGCAAACATGAATAGATGCAATGTGATGTGGCTGCAGTGTAGTGAGAGATTGGTGAATGCAGTATGGTGACACCAGGTGAGAGAGACTGTCAGACAGAGTGTAAGACATCTGTTACAAGGCACTTGCTTTGGCACCTCATAACGTGTTTCTTTTTCTCTTTTTCTTTTATCTTACTATAAGCATAGTATTAACTACAGCTTGAGCATAGCTCATACTTATAGTAAGGACTCATCTTTCTTCTCTCTTTTATAGTACTTAAGTATTTACATACTTAAGTGTGAGCATAGCTCCAAGTACTATAAAAGACTTATCTATTTCTTTTTATCTTTCTTTATTTATTTACATTTACTTGCTAAGGACTATCATTATACATTTAGCAAGGACTCCCCCCTCTCACCTTTGTTTATCTCTGTTTACCTCCCATTCATTTCATGATTGTGGCTGAGCCACTTACTATAATCATGGACATGTCTCAGGTCATGTGACTTCATTGATTGCTGTGCAATCATTGTTGATCCACAAACCTTACCTACTTGTACTATCTTTAGAACTCTGATTTTGTATAAGTAGTTGAAAGACTGGTGGTCTTAAACCCCAGTTTTGTCAACTTCACAATCTAGGGATTCTCCTATACTGTGCTTGACCTATGCTCACTACAAACTCAAACTCGCTTCACCTTCTAAGAACTAAGTCTAAAGATCTCTAAGTCACACTAAGTGTTGCTAAGACATCCTAAATTCGACATCCTGAATCCTCATATAGTCATCAGTGGAATCATCCTCATCACTATATCATTGATCCCACTCTTCATTGTCATTAGGAACAGTTACTATGTCTACCAAGCATGTATCAATTACCTTGTTACCCAGGGTATTATTGTTTCAGACCTTCCCTAAGACCATCCAATAGGCCGCTCTTAGCACTTTGACAAAACTCCACACTCCTCCTAACAACCCACCATGCTTCTAGGAAGCATGCACCCTCACTACAGCTCCACAAACATCTAATCTCCAAGGAGATTACCATCAACAACTACTTCCTGCCAACGCTGTCACATTAGACTTAACTGATCACCAGTGGCCCAATTACCTCCAATATGACAGCACCAATAAACTCTTTTATGTCAATAACCAACTCGTTTACTTCACTTGTACCAATCAGGAACCCCAGACCACCTACTATAATGGAAACCCAATTGTTACCAACACACCACTTCTATCAGCCAATATCCACTGAGAAGTCTCACTAGATACCGATGTTTGTCAACAACATAGACAACTTCTTGGAAACCATGTCCCCATTACCCTCCAAGACTATACCAACAAGGAAGACAAATTCACCTCATACAACAAACACAATCAGTGGATCTACAAAGCCTTCAATGACCCCAATGAAAACCAGGTTATTGTTTGCTGGGATTCCACAAACCCATCAGACTATGATTACATCCCAAACAAGTATCTTCAATACCCACAATCCCTGAATACTGACAGAGCCTTATCCCAAGATCAAGGCCCAAATCTTGCACAAGAACTCTCTCAGGGCCCCCAGAACCATGAACCCCTGCCAATGTTTTGGAATAACTTCCTCAAGTGGAAATGTTCATTACTCCTCAAGCGACAACTTCAGGAGATGAAACCATTACCTTGTCCACCCCTTTCATTCAACCAAGACTCACCTCCAGCATTATGACTTCAGACCCAGTTGATCTGATGCCAACAACAAATCACCCAGACCCAATGAGAATTCAACAACCTATATCAAGAATGGCTCACACGTCATCCACTTCCTCCAAGGAACCCCAACTTCATAAGCCATCTGAGTTTTCTGGAACCAAATCCACCACCAAGGACTTTATCCAAAAGGTTAAACTCCATTTCTTTACCAAAACTTTCAAAGACAATACAGATAAAATCGCCTTTGCACTATCTTTCTGTAAAGAAGGAACAGTTGCTGGAACCTGGGCCAGACAAGTCATCAATCAGCTCACCACTTCCTCTTCAACACTCACATGGAAGCAATTTGAGGACAAATTCAAAAAGAAGTTCTACCCAAGCAACAAAGGGGAGTTATCATGCAACAACCTGGATAGGCTAGTCCAGGGAAGAGGTACCACTTCAGAATACATCACAGTGTTCAATTCTATCACTGACACTATGGGTTATAATGATATAACCAACATTGAGAAATTCAAGAACAGTCTAAGGAAAGACATCAAGGATACCATCATGACAACTAGGGATACATTACCAGCAGCCTTACAAGAATGGCAAAATCTCACCATAAGGTTAGACCAGAACAAATCCAGCAACAACTTCCAGAATAATATTTGATCCAGACAAGGCAGACGATTCCTTTACCCTGATGATCTACTCAAAGGGGATACTGAATCCCACTCATGGAAATTAAACCCTTGCATGATTTGTGCAATAGAAGACTTCTCTCCCATAGAAACATTCCAAAGAGAAGTATTCACACATGCAGGGTTTACTGGAAATGGAAGGTTATCTGATGAAGAATGTGACAAAAGGAAATGAGAAGGAGCTTGTTTCAGATGCAGTATCAAAGGACATTTTGGCAGAGAATGCAAGGTCAAATGGGACCAGAATTATGGAACACCCAAGCCCACTTATGCAATAAGGGGAACCCAAATATGCAATGAAGAAGAAGACCCCATGATAACCATTTCCCAAGCCCTTATGAAATTATCTGACAAAGACAAAGTGGAAATGCAAGATCTCTTCAAGATCACTCAGAATTTTTACAGTCTCCTAAGTCAGCAATAGACAAAGGAGTAACTGATTCTAAATTAGACATTGTGAGCAGGAACTCAAATTCATACAATGAATTATATATATCATTCTTGAAATACAATGGTTCTCCATCCATTCACATTCCTGTCAAAATCTCCATAAGAAATCAGAAAGTTGCCACCAAAGCCTTGATCAACAGCAGGGCAACCAGAATCTTAATCCATCAATATTTTGTAAATTTACACCACTTACCAACCCAGAAACTCAAATTCCACATCCCTGTAAAAAAACATTGATGGAACTAAGAATATCAGTGGGGATATCACACATATGTCATATCACTCTCAAAATCAAAAAAGCAAACACCAAATCCCATATAGAAACAAACAGATTCTATATCACTGATCTAGGGAAAGAAGACATCATCCTGGGAACCGATTGGTTATGACAACACAACCCCAATATAGATTGGACCAAGGATATGGTTTCCTTCTCACGTTGTCCATCAGAATGCTGACAAATCCCCACTATTATCACACCATCATTTTCCAAAGAAAATGACTCATTCCATATAGAAGATCAATGGACGATTGATGGACTAGACCTTTTCCACACCACCCTATCCACACCACCCTATCCACACAAATCACCATGAACAATCAACGTGATGGAAAAGGAATGGATCTTGGCCCTATTCATTACCACAATCTAGGAAAAGTTTTCAACAAAGAAGCTTCCACTCAATTACCTAAACAACATTCATGGGATCATGCAATAGATCTGAAACCTGGAATGGAACCATATGCCAGAAAAGCATATCCCATTGACAACAAACAACAAGAAGCACTTCACACATTCATATCCAAAAACAGCAAAAAGGGGTACATACATCCATCAAATTCACCCTGGGCTGCTCCCTGTTAAACTTCGATAGAGAGTGACTTGTGATTAACCAGAGGAGCACTACAAACACCACACTAAGTGGGGGACTAGAGTCCAAGATGAGCAACTAAGTAAATAAAGTAATAGTGATGTTACAGTACCTAGAGTCCAAGATGAGCAACTGAAGAAAGCAGTTGCGCCACCCAGGAACTCTTTTATAGTGCATATAAATGCGGAGTCTCAACTATAAGCATGTGTACTATGTATGTGCAGAGTTAGAACCTAAACACATCAGGACAAAGAAAGATATGATAAGATGTAACACAAAGTCTGGAAATCTCAAGATAAGAAAATAAGAGGAGAGTTGGTGAAGAACCTTATATAACAACACTCCCTTCTTCTTTGTCAGAAAGAAAGATGGCAAATTACATCCCTGTCAAGATTATCAGAGATTAAACAAAAGAACCATCGCAAATAAATATCCCCTACCACTTATTCCCAAACTCATTGATAAGCTCAAGGGTGCAACTATATTCACCAAACTCAACCTCAGATGGGGATACAACAATGTACACATCAAAGATGGAGATGAATACAAAGCTGTGTTCATAGCCAATGGAAAATTATGAGAACCTACTGTAATGTTTGTGTGTGCAGGAATGGGCAGGTAGTGAGAACTGATAAGATTGTGATAATATAAAACAGCATATTCCCAAAGGGAAAGATGGCGGACAGCATGTCTGCAGCAGTAAGTAGTAGTGGACACAACATGTGCCACATGTGGTGAGGAGAGTAGAGCACTGCAGGGTTAGAGTAGGTGAGAGTAGTATAAGATGGGAGGTGTGAAGTACTCACTCAGACTCATATGTGAGACATCTGAGGAGTTGGTAGTGTAGGGTATCCATCTTATATAGTATGTGTAAGTAGAGTTGTAGCAGAGTTTGAGTAGTGAGTACAACAGTTACTATAAGAGTGAGGGACATGCATCATCCTGGAGAAGTGAGTGGAGTGGGGAGTCCTTAGGCATGCAGTAAGTGATCTGAGGAGGAAGAAAGATGTGTATGTATATTGTAGGTAACTGATATGTGTGTTGTGTGTGAGATGGAAGGGAAGCCGAACAACATATTATAGTATGCACTGAAAATCTAACAATGTTCTTTGGCCTCCAGAATTCCCCAGCTATGTTCCAATCTATGATGAATGCCCTCTTTGATTATCTTATCACTGTGGGTTATGTCATCATCTACATGGACAACATCCTCATCTTCTTGAATGATCTCTCGGAACATCAGAAATTAGTCCACCAAGTCCTTCAATGTCTTATTGATGAAGACCTATTTCTGAAACCAGAAAAATGCTTCTTTGAGAAAGAATCAATTGAATACCTCAGTATGATCATTTCCCATGATCAAGTTCACATGGACCCCACAAAGTTATTGGCAATTACCGAATGGCCTATCCCAAATAAGGTTAAAGATGTACAGTCATTTTTAGGGTTTGGAAACTTCTATCAATGTTTCATCAAAGACTTCGCAAAGATGACCAAACCTCTCATGGAATTGACTCGTAAGGATCAACCATGGGATTGGTCTGATCTCTGACAAATGGCATTTGAACAATTCAAAACAGCATTTACCACCACATCAATTCTATTAATACCAGATTTTGACACCCCCTTTAAGCTTGAAACCGATGCTTCAGACTTCAATTATGGTGCCATCTTATCCCAACAAGGACCAGATTCCCATTGGCACCCTGTCACATACCTGTCCAAACAGATGACTCCACCAGAATGTAATTATGTCATTTATGACAGAGAACTCCTCACCATCATTCGTGCCCTGGAAACCTGGTGTCATTACCTCAAAGGGAGCCCTCACCCTGTCAACATTTGGTCTGATCACAAAAACCTTGCATATTTCTCCACAGCTAAACAGCTTAACCAACATCAAGCTTGCTGGAGCATATTCCTTTCCTACTTCAACTTTTTGATTTCTCACCATCCTGGTGCCCTCAATAAAACCAATTGTCTGACCAGGAGGCCAGACCATGAGGAGGGAGTAATTTCAGACAATTCCAACATTATGGTGCTAAATCCAAAAGTATTTTGCATAAATGCCACAGGAAGACACCTAACACCAACCTGATCAAAGAACATCAGACAACAGATTATCAAACAACTCAAAACCAATACACTTTCCCAAGAAACATTCCAGAAAATCAAGAACCTTGGACCTCAGAAATTAATACAAGGCATCCAAGAATGGAATTATGAAGACAAACTCCTTCTCTTCTGTGGAAAGATCTATATCCCAGATAACAAAGAACTTCAAAAAGAAGTTGTATGTACTCACCATGACTCAAACCCTGCCAGACACCTGGGATGATGGAAGATGTACGAACTCATCCAAAGAGACTATTGGTGGCCAGGAATGTCTCTATTCATCAAAGCATATGTGGAAGGATGTGCAATGTGCCAATCTACCAAGAATATCACACACCCCATTAAAGCACCACTCATTCCCACAGAAACTCCAAATGAACCATGGCAACACATCACCACCAATTTTGTAACTGACCTTCCAGAAGTAAATGGATATGACTCAATCAACATCATCGTCAACAAATTCTTGAAAGCTATCATTATTACACCATGCAAGAAGACCATCACCACCTCAGAAACTGCACAACTATTTTTAGACCATGCATGGAAACACTTTGGCCTTCCAGATAAAATCATTTCCAATCAAGGACCCCAATTCACTTCTAAAGTTATGCAAGAAATCTGGAAAGCATTAGGGATCACATCAGCAATGTCAACTGCTTATCACCTACAATCTGATGGAGAAACAGAATGCATCACTCAAGAAATAGAACAGTATCTGTGAGCCCTTGGAGATCAATCACCAACTAACTGGCTCAAACTAATTCATTTCACCAAATTTTCACACAACAACTGTGTTCATTCTACCACATGGAAATCTCCATTTGAGATCCTTATGGGATACAAACCCAGATTCACCATCAGACCAATTACTGCACACACTTCAGAAGCACAGAACCAACTTCAACACATACAGAACATCAGAGAAGAAGTAACTGCAAGTCAAAAACTTACCAATCGGATCACCAAAGATGCACACAATAAATATGGAACCATATTTGTCACATACCAGGAAGGCAATCAAGTATGGTTAGACAGAAAAAATCTCAAACTTGATGACCAAAAATGAAACTAGCCTCAAAACAGTTTGGACCATTCCCCATCAAAGAAGTCCTCAGACCTGTCACCTACCAGCTCAAATTACTGCCAAGATGGAAGATCCATCCTGTGTTTCATATCACACTTCTCACCCCCTTCAAGGAAACACCCAAACATGGCCCCAATTACATGAAACCACCCCCAGAAATAGTCAAAGGTGAAATGGAGTTTGAAGTGGAAACAATTATTGGCTCTAGAGTACAGAACAATGGATGACTCCAATATCATGTCAAATGGAAGGGATACCCTGATTTGGACAACACATGGGAACCACAAGGGAATCTGAAGAATGCACAACAGGAAATAGATGACTTCCACAAATGAAGGCCAAGCACACCTAGACCACTGCACAGCCTGGGAATAGATTTATTCACTTTCCAAAATCACCTGACTACCCCCCTCACCCATACTTAAGGAAGTCACTCTGCATCCAAACTATTCATCACCAACATGTCTTCACTCCCCCCATCCTCAGCCTTCTCATCCCTGCTCCCCTCCTTCTCCCTCCTCACTTCCCCTGTCCTATGCACATCCCCCCTCCCCTTCACTGAGGAGGATGCTGCTGCCACTCTCATGGCCCTCTGCCTCTTGGACCCCATCACCCCACCTCCACCCCCACTGAGCCCCCTCTCCCTTCAATTGGGACTCACCCTGCCATGGCCCCTCCCCTGGAGCCCTCCCCCTTTCTTCTGTCACCCCGCCACCCCTTACCCACCCCTGGCAAGCTCCTCACCCTACAAGCCAAAACCTTCTCTGGTTCTGCCCCCCATCACAAGCCCACTCCTGCTCTGCCCACTACCAGCTCCCACTCTGGAGGAGTGTATCACTAATGCCCCTGTTGAGAGCATGATGAACAGTGTGGCAGTCACCTGAGACCAAGGCACTCCATTCAAGGAGGCAAGAGGGAGAGGGTGCAAACACACAGGGCAGAACACCCAGAAGAAGACATTACAACACTGACATAGTGCAGAATATAGTAAAAGGGAGTGAAGTACCTAGTACAGTGAGGGAGTGATATAGAACTCAACTGAAGATCAGTGTCCCTATTCTGATACTTATATACATAAAAGAGCAGTGCACAGACCATGCTTATGTAATAGAGTGTGGGGCGCAGGTATTAGGGCAAAGAGCAAAATACCATGTCAACAGCCCCCACCTCTCTCCCAGGCCTCATCACTGCCCCCACCTCCCCAGCAGCTTCATGGGGAAACCCTTCAGTGGGCTGGTGGCCCACCTCCCACCACCACATCGAGGCCTGGTCCTCCCCATCCTCCACCCCTGCCCTGGCCCCTCCAAGAGGGGCATGCTTCAAGTGCAGCCAGCATGGCCACCACCACACCCCCTACACCTGCCCCACCACCACCTACCCCCACACCCACAACCCTGACCCCCACTTCCACCAGTTAGACCCCACCTTCAAGGTGTGGTGTGAAGAACAGGTGTTCATGGAGGAACACCACCAGTGGGTGCAATATGCCATGGCCCAGGCCTGTGAAGAGGCCTACTACTGGGCCCAAAGGTCCACTGCTGTCCCCTCCACCCACATCCCCCAACACCCCTGGTTCTTCAATGGGGGCATGCCCAATGGCTTCATCCCAGCCTGGGACACCCTCCCATACCCCACCTATGAGGAGTAAGCAGAGGGCAGGGGGTGATGGGTCAGGGGACCCCACCAAGCATTGCAGGTGATGCATTGCATGAAGAGGGGGTGATGTTATGAGGCACTTGCTTTGGCACCTCATAATGTGTTTCTTTTTCTCTTTTTCTTTTATCTTACTTACTATAAGCATAGTATTAACTACAGCTTGAGCATAGCTCATACTTATAGTAAGGACTCATCTTTCTTCTCTCTTTTATAGTACTTAAGTATTTACATACTTAAGTGTGAGCATAGCTCCAAGTACTATAAAAGACTTATCTATTTCTTTTTATCTTTCTTTATTTATTTACATTTACTTGCTAAGGACTATCATTATACATTTAGCAAGGACTCCCCCTTCTCACCTTTGTTTATCTCTGTTGACCTCCTGTTCATTTTGCAATTGTGGCTGAGCCACTTACTATAATCATGGACATGTCTCAGGTCATGTGACTTCATTGATTACTGCACAATCATCATTGATCCACAAACCTTACCTACTTGTACTATCTTTAGAACTCTGATTTTGTATAAGTAGTTGAAAGACTGGCAGTCTTAAACCCCAGTCTTGTCAACTTCACAATCTAGGGATTCTCCTATACTGCACTTGACCTAAGCTCACTACAAAGTTGCTTCACCTTCTAAGAACTAAGTCTAAAGATCTCTAAGTCACACTAAGCATCACTAAGACATCCTAAATTCATCATCCTGAATCCTCATATAGTCATTGGTAGAATCATCCTCATCACTATATCATTGATCCCACTCTTCATCATCATTAGGAACAGTTACTACATCTACCAAGCATGTATCAATTACCTTGTTACCAGGGGTATTATCATTTCAGACCTTCCCTAAGACCGTCCAATAGGCTGCTCTTAGCAACATCTTGGTAAAAGTGGATACAGACCTGCAGTGTAGTGAGAGATTGGTGAATGCAGTATGGTGACACCAGGTGAGAGAGACTGCTGCAGATACTGTGAGATAGTGGTGAAGAGGGAAGAGTAAGGTACTTACTCAGACAGAGTGTAAGACATCTGAGTAACTGTAGTGTAAGAGTCCATCTTATATACTGTGTGCAAGTGGGATTGAGGTGGAGTGTGTATTTGCAAAATACAAGGATCACCATAATAAGAGCAATGTGCATCATGCAGAGTAGTAGGTCGAGAGAGTGGTATGTGTGAAGAGTAATGTGTACATGTGTTGTAGTAAAGAGTATGTGTGCAGTGAAAGACAAGGTAAGCTGAATGAAAGTGTAGTAGCACACACTCAGCTTTCAACACTTCAACTAGTGGATATCCCAGATATATAATGAGTAAGAGTAAAACAAATAGAGGACCAAGCTACTGCACCCAGTGGATATTGTCAGTTTTTGCTTACTATAGGACACTGGCCACACCCTTACATCCATTATATATCTTCATGACTCTTCTTTTACCTCACTCTTTCTTCCCTTTCAGGATATC
This sequence comes from Albatrellus ellisii, assembly GCA_003314395.1. NCBI lineage: Eukaryota > Fungi > Basidiomycota > Agaricomycetes > Russulales > Albatrellaceae > Albatrellus > Albatrellus ellisii. The sequence goes on from QLPN01000583.1 coordinate 50,284, forward strand.
TCTCTGTTCCTACACCTGTAGCTCCTCTTAAACCTTATCATCACTACAGTATATCAACCCTCTCTTTCCATCTTTACACCTCAGCATTTCTCTCACTTGCCAAGGTCAGACACCACTTGTCTATCATCTTTCTTCTTTATCTGACAGTACTTCTCTTTTAAGTCATCACACCTTATCTTTGATCTCTCAGATGTAAGACCTCTGGACTGCTGTCCTCTTGGTTTATTTGTCTCCACCTGGGCTCACAAGCCTATCTCTACATTGTGATGCTCAATCTGCTGTTTACTGCTTTGCCCATGTTTCAACAGTTTATGGTTTGGTTGTTGAATAAGGCAAAGGATTGAGGAGTCATCCATGGACTGTGGCAGATCTGTCATGGAGAGTCCCTGGACATTGGATCCTCCTCATCCAGAGGTTAGCTTGGAGCATTTTTCGATTGATAAGGGCTTTTCTTTCATTGTCTTATGCTTTTCAGTCTGCTCTATCTCACCTATTTTCTTTTGCATCACCCACCCTCCCTTGCCCCTTATGTTCCTTTGTTTTTTCTTTTCTTGTCTTGCTTTGCAGGTTTGATCTTTGCATCAGGCTTCTTTGTTGCACCCTTGATGCTTGTACAAATGTGCAGTTTGTCTCATAGTGTGAGGCTAATGCTGATGTCAAAGCTGAACAACTGAAGAAAGAGCCAAAACAAACAAAGGACTGATCACACTTCAACTAGTAGATATCCCAGATGATATTGTAAGACCTGCAAGCAGGCTACTGACAATCCTGGACACACAATCTAGGTTACTTACTTACTTTACAGCTGTGTGCCAGAACAATCTGGCAGTGCATAGTATGATATGACTATAACATACTATACTATGCTACATGAACGCTGCCAAGGAGACAGAGCTCTGAGACAGAGCAACATACATATGTGAATACTGTATTTAAAGAGCCAGGGGTGTGCCCCTCATCAGAAGCTACTTTCTGGCCATTACGAGCACAAGCTACTTCTCAGTTACTACAAGTTACCACAAGCTACCAGTCAAGTCACACAGATTCTACACTTCACAGAGCCCACTGCTATCCCAGTTACAATGTCTTAATATCATCTTCATCTACTACATTATGTGTTCTAGTCTAAGAGCCTGCTGCTCTGGTCATTCACATCCATCTAATCATCACTATACCTCAAACTCACACAGAAGTCATCTTCCTTCCATACAATATAATTAGTAAGGTAAGACAAGAAAGGACTAGAGGCTACTGAACCTAGTGGATATCCAAGATGATCAAAACTGGGGATAAAACACCAAGTGAAGTACTGTATATATAGTACTGGAACTAGTGCACAGACCATGCTATACACTATAGGGCTGGAGTATGAGAACAAAAAGGAATGAGGTTATATCTAACAATAGGAGGGATGTATCAGTGCTGTACAATAAGTGCAGCAACTGTGAGAACAATTAGAAAGATTCCACAGTAACCATGAGAAAAACAGTCATAACTATCTCATAAGTGGACTGATCAGAGATCAGATGACATATGCATCATTGGCTGATAAAGACTAACAAAAGGAATGCATGACTGTGGGATTCACTCTGATAGATCAGGAGCAATTGTAAGATCTATAATGATAGAGACATGAGAAAAATAGGAAAAATAGAGAGAAAAATAAGGGGGATAATAGCAGCCTGACACATAGGTGCTCCTCACAAAAATGAATTTAACCTTCTTATTGCAAAATGATGGTGATCTCCATGAAGAGTTGTTCAACATGGTGGCCATGGCCACTTTCCTCCTCACATGGACCTTGTGGAGACAGCAAGAAAAGGCTGAGTGTCACCATTTCCATTGTTTATACCTCCTGTGAGGATCTAGACACTCCAGACAGATCTTAAATCTGAACAGCTGAGAAGCCAATGATAGCTGAGGATTATGTAATCCATTTTAGAGTTTACTTTGTTTTGTACACCATCACTGATTGCCCTACCTTTTACCCCCTAGGACAAACATGCCATTTTCCAAGTGTTCAACCATTCATTTCAACATTGTGTGATGTACATGGCACTGTTGGTTTTTACCTGTCATATGATGCTGGACACACTATTACACATCAAGTATGCTTATCTCTTTCTTTATCTCATATTTTCTTTACTGGCTATACTCTGTGCCAGTTGTGTTACTGCATGGATTCATTTTACTTCATGTTGATCCACTCTCATATCATACCATTTTAGTATCTCTTTTTCTCTTTACAGTTCAGGCTCCTTTATTTGGCCTTTACTATATCTTTCTTACCTCCTCCTTGTCTCACCTCAGCACCTCTGCATGTTGCTGAGGTGAGTATCTCTTCTCCTCTCTCTCCTTCTATCTCTCACAATACCTACTCAATAGCACTCTATCATTCTACCCTCTGCATACTCTGTGTATGCCTCATCTATCTCTCTAGATGCATTACTTCTGGGCTAAGGTCCTTTGGCTGCTCTCTCTGTTTATTGGGCTACAAGCCTGTCTTTATCTCATCACAATCTATCTGTGGTTTGCCTTGATACCTGTATTTGAACAGGCACCACAGCAAAGAACTATGCAAGGGCAGACATTTGTTGAGCCATAATTCTGGATCTCAGCATCTCAGCAAAACAATCTAGAGTGCCACTTTTAAGTTTACAGAATCTGGGGGGGTGTACCCCCCCAGATTTAAAGTTTAGAAACCCCCTCCAGACTACAAACTGTATTACATAAGTCTCAGCTATCATCAGCTTCTTGGCTGTTTAGGTCTAGAGTCCATCTGGAGCTTCTAGATCCTCACAGGAAGTCACCCAATACCCATTGTGGTAATGAAGGCCCATTTGCTCTTGCTGGCACACAAATACTATTGAAGCATGATGAACAGCATGATGGTCCCAAAGGCCAGAACACTCCACTCAAGGAGGTCTGAAAGGAGATGGTGGGTAGAGCACAGGCAAGAGCCCAAGAAGACCAAGAAGCAACATCATGATTGTGAAATAGATGTAAACAGTGAGTGTAATCCAATCCATGATGAGGGAGAAGGGTAGAAAACCAACTGGCTAACAATGTCCCAGACCCAGACCCTAAGTACTAAAGAACACAGTGCACAGACCAGGGGAAACTACCCTAAGGCATGTGCCAAACCATGCATGACAGAGTGTGTAAGTAAGATAACATGAGGTGGTCATGTGGTAAAGGAGTGCACAGCAAAATACTGAAAGGGAAATTCAATAAATACCACCATATTGAACAACTCCTCTTCATGGAGATCATCATTATGTGAGAACAGGCATGAGCAGGCCAAGACGAGGAAGACAGAGGATGTAGATTGCAACATGAGGAGGAGCAGAGAACAAGACAAGAAGACAGAGAGTGCACCAGACATAGGGGCACTGACAGAGTAGAGACTGCTTTCCATGATATAGAAAGGCTTAGAGAGAGACTAGACGATGAGGGGAAAAGAGTAGATATAGAGACAAAGCTATAAGGTTATAGCTCCACTCTAAAGACTAAGACAAAGACATAGCTAGAAGAGGAAAGAGCACAGCCAGAGGAAGACATGGGAAAAGAGCAGAGCTGTAAGATGTAGACGTAGACGAGATAAGATGGGATAAGACTATGAGAGAAGATGAGATAAGATACGAAGATGTAGAGGGATTTAGATAAAGAGATAGTGATATAAGTGGAGATATAAGGTAGAGGAAGATGCTCAGCAGTATGAAAGTAAGACAAATTCCAACACATTAGCCAGAGACTGCAGCAAGAAATGGCTGTCATCATCATAGTGTATTATTTCAAATGGGGCAGTCTAATGATCTAGAATTCTATTGTCATTGATTTAGAGTTGATATGTCTTATATGATTTAAAGGGGCACTCTACAATTTGTAAGTTCACAAGTGGGACTCGAAAATTTAGATCTAGAGTCCATCTAGAACTTCTAAATGCTCATGGGAAGTCACCCAGTATCACTTCTGCCTGTTTTTAACACAGAATGCTAGAACTTATGGATTTCAGCAGATGTGGGGCACTACGATCGTCTCCAGCACCCATTGAATCCCTTTCAAAGAACCTCTTATTTAAATTAATGCTTCTCAAACAAATCATTGGTCCAGGCCAAGTACTGCCAGATGATTCACAATATTGGCTCTGATATGAGATTGGCATGTCTGCAGGTGGTGGGAGCCAAGAGGCAGTTTTTCGTATTGTGGTGTACTAGAGGAGTCCTGTGTTGGCCCAATTGCTGACCCGCAACTGCACACCATACCCAGGTTCATATCACGCAAATGGGGGTCCTGGTATGCCAGGGGCAGAGGAGTGGTGTTTTCGAGTGGCGTGATGTTGTGGTGGTGTACATTGAGAACAAAGGGACCAAGGGTTACATGCTGAAGGGAGGGAGGCCAGGGGTCAGAGGCAATGTGTGGGTGGAATATTTGGGTGCGCATCATTACATCATGCTAGAAGATTTGACAAAGACAGGAGAACCAGAGAACCAGGGTACACCTAGCAATGAAGAAGAGTAAAGTGTCTAAGAGGTCATGGATGACTGTGATGATCTCAGGGGAGTGGGATGGAGGGAAGGATCACACTTTTTCCCCAAGGATTTTTTTTACCATGGCCTTGATGACCATGGGGCAAGGGTTTTCTTGGGCAGCATGGATGAGGTGGCCCCTGGGTGATGGCAGGTGAGTTGGATAGGGCTTGTATGTTCAGAACTGGTGCTTCAAGTCTGCTTGGAAGCTGGGCCTCTTGCGTGTTGTCGTACTTCTCTCCCCTTCCACATACCATCTGTATCTCATCTCTGGACCTGGGCATTTGTACAGTCTCGATCATTGCAGATCAACACTTTCATGCCTGCTGTGCATGATGGAGGTGTGCTTTGTCAGCTATGTATTTAAGTGGGTGACGGGGTTGCTCACATTTGTATTGTGTCTTAGATGGAGTGGGTTTCACCCTGATGGACAGCAGTGAAAAATGATAAAAAAGAACCATGATGAATCATGAGTGACAGATGGGGCATGGAGACCCATGGGTGGGTGCTGGAACTGAAAAGTGGGTGGCATGCACAGGAATAGCTGGGGAAGATGATTGAAGGCAGAAATTAATGTTAACATAAACAACAGTAAGGTTAGATCAGGTTGAATTAAATCTCACTGGCAACATGTGCGGTCAATGTGAACAAGAATTGGCATGGTCTTCAACAAATCCTCCCAGGCTGGGTCAGAAACAGATTTTGAGGCCCAAAGAAATAACCAACACCTACTTGTGGCCAACAGGCCAATGAGGAAGTCTGGTTGAAATGATACCAACAATGTCTCCCAGTGGCTGGATGGATTCGGGAGTATCGCAGGCTTGTTCTCACAGGCTAGTCAACCATGCATGAGTGCCACAGCATGGTGAGAAGAGAGAAGCAGGAGGTAGGACAGTCAAATCAACTTTTGTGGCATCTCTACATAACTTACTAACAACAATGAACCTTTTAGACTGCTTAAGTGGCAAAACATAATGAGGCGTCCTGATCATTATGACATCCATGTGCTGATCACCTAGTGGATACATCAAAGTGAGTGGAGCAGGACACTGTTACAGTGTCAATTACTACTTATGCATTGCGAAGAGATCCAAGTTGTCTTCATTAAATTTGAAGTTTGATGCACTGAGTCATTGACAGTGAAGCAAGCACCAGCAACTGAGACACCCATTTAACCAAGTGATCAAGATGCATGAAGCCTTCTATCTACAACGGAGGGTGGAGGGAGTGCAGTTCTGTGGACAGCTAATTTTACAATGAGCCCAAGGGGCTTGCAGTGGATAACTCCAGAGTCACATTGCGTCCACTCTCAATGATTCTCAAGGTCTGCCTCTTGGAAATATTATGAGTGCAAATAGTTATGAGAATGCATCCTCACATATCAAGTCCACGTACACTCTTCATTCACCCTTGAAAGAAACCCCAGAAGTTCCAGTCCACTCAGGCATACAACAAGTCTTATTGGGACTTACATGTACAATCAGAATGCTACAACACAAATCATGGGCCGAAGCCAATATTGATCATGGCCAATCATGCCGTGATGGATCCTAAGGCCATACTTTGAGCTAGTAACGATCAACGGCTACAGGAGTTACCAAATTGACCAAGTCAGAACCATGGTGACAGGAAAGAAGGAACAGAGATGGAGTGGTGGATATGATCATACCTTCGCTTGCTGGGAGGAAAACAAAGGCCCAGATGGTGTCATGGTGATTAGAGGGTAAAGTTCTACCCATCCGCATTACCTGCTATGGCCACATTGCAATTGTTCAGCCTAGTATGGCAGAAGAGAGAAGAACTGCTATGACCACATGATCCCCCAGTGTAGAGAATATGAAAGGAAGCAAATGAAGAGGAACATGAGAGCAGCTGACAAGATCATGACATGAAAAGCTTGTGGTGCCAGTCTTTGATGAATATCACCATGCATTCTGCATAGAGCATAAATACTCATTACAAGTGCAACACCCTCTACAACTCAATCCCCCCACTGCTTGACATCCACTTCCTAACCAAACATGCAATATTGGTGACAATATGACAGCAGAATATAGCTTGGCTGAGGAACTTGAGGGCCCCATCACAGCTGCACTGAACTACACCACCAGGGTGTGTATATGCCTCCTGACTAGTGGCATCACTTGAAAAATGCTTCACTTGTCACCAGTACTTCAGCAGCATGGAGGCGGGCTCCAGTGTCCCCACTGTGGCCACCATGATCTACAGTGCACCTGAGCAGGGCCCTGTAGATGCTGCACTGGAGTACGCGGCCGAGGTGCGTACATGCCTTCCTGGATTGTAGCATGACTTGACTAATGCTTCTCACCAGTACTTTAGTGCTATGGAGGCAGGCTCTGGGGTCACCTGGCACATCATGGGTAAGGCCCTGAAACAGAAACTCAATACATTGATGACCTCTGAGTGTGGTGGAAGCTCCATCACACTTGGAGTGACATCAGAAACTGTCCCAAGCTTAGCCTCAGGGACATATCCACCACTGGCCAGAGACAAAGAGGACACCAGTGGTAATAGGACAGGTAGGGGTGTGTCCAGCAACAGGGGGCAGATGCAGAACACACTGGGACTGAAGTGGCAGGAGTGCAGATGTATGGAGTGTGGGAAGACATTTGGTCGAATTCAGGAACTGATGCGACATGTCAAGGCTGTTCACTATGGCAAGAAACACCAGTGCCCTTGCTGCAAGAATGATTTCAGTCGAAAGGACTCATTGCAGTGACACAAAAGGGTCACCAGGTGTCCCCATGTCCCAAGCTATCAGGAGCATGGATGCGATGACAGGGCCATCTGCCAAAAGGTCATGAGATGGAACAGATGGAGAACAGGTGGGCTCACAGACACTTAGTTGCAAGAGCAGTGAGCAGTGCACTGACATTTTTGACTGCTTGCCTTCTTTCTTATGAACAACATATGATTGCCTTTTACCCCTTGCCCTTTGTCCTCACTCTTGCTCCTGCCCTCATTCGACAATCTTGATATTGTGTATCAATCCACAGCTGAGGGAGTTGTCTGACTATGTACTGCTTTGGTATTCCAAACTGTAGTACTGAGTGTCAGCTAATCATGATGATTGTTGCATTCCTCATCGATGAGAGGGATCCTGCTGCGATGCCAAGTGCTACTCCACACAAGGTAGATCAACAGCTAAATGAGATGTTCTTATCATATTCCAGCCACGTGTAATCAGTGGAGATTCAACAGATTATGCACAAAGCCAGTTATGGATTCCTTACATAAGTGAGTCACATGTCGGAACTGCCACCCCTCATTTTCAAGGTGCCCTTGTATCATACTATGAATAATGGACATTCTGCAGCAGCAAAGATATCATATTCTGAATGGTTTCAAGCACTCATCCTGCATCTCTTGTCATCTTGAATCACTACTGTCTGACCACGACACCGGCCCATGTACATTACCATCACCCCCTAGCTGTCTGTCATAAGTCCCATATCCATCTAATCTGTCGCTTCCTCAATACACTGATTCTGCACAGCTACAAGTGTTGAGCCTGTACATTACTGAGGCACGAGGAAGGAGCTAGATTCTTGGAGTGTGTACTGCACCTGTGAGGTGCACTATGGGTCAGACTGACATCACGCCGACATCATGCCCATTCCCCACCATACATATCCCTCTGTGTGGTCATCCATGACTCAGAATGTGGGGACTTGCCTGCCTGTCACAGCTCAGGTCAGGACCCGCACCAGAGGCCGAAATGTGCTGATGCATTTTGCCCATACATGCACCCTCACATCCTCTTCCATTCTGTGCCACTGCTGGGTCCTCATAACCATCTCATCTTTATATACACACACTGCGCCAATAAGAAATGGGCTCAAAGATCAACTTTGTCTTAGAGTTGTGGTTGCTTGGGCGGCAAGGATGCCATTTCTGTAGATTCCCCACCAGCAGAGCCTCCATGCTCAGCACGCTCACTGCTGCATGTTTAACATACGCTCACTGCTGCCATGCTTGGCATCCTTAGGTGCTCTCACTGCCACCATGCTCAGGCCACACTGCTGCACTCAAGTGACAATTTTCAGCACCCTGAAACCCCCATGCTTCCACACTCATGCAAGGTTCAGGCATGTTCAGGGACCATTCAGCACTCTGAAAAATGCATAAAAGCTCATGCTGTTGCAAGTATAGTAACAATGACATGTATAGGTCCTGAGAATAAGATAAGAAGCAGCAAGGCTGAGGCTTTTGTTCAGGCCAGGAGTGTCATGATCTTTCTGTGAGTTGCGTCCTAAGTTACAAAAGACAGAAAAACAACAACAACCTCTAGCCCCATTCCAAGGTTCAGAGAAAGTCTAGTCAAGCATCAACGTCTGGTTCTGCATCAACAGTCCCAATCCTTATATGTTGGCATGCTGGTGTATCTCTTTGCCTTTGTGGAGTTGGGACACAAGATGACTTGACTTGATGGGTTGCAGACAGCTGCACAGCACCAAGCATTGGGTGTCAGTCTTGTGGACAACTCTCTCTCTAGCTCATATCAAAGCTCTGTGTGGTAAAGGTGAATTTGAGCTTGACTATGAAGTTGCCGTCCTCAACAGTGTTCTCTTAGACATTAAATGTGGCAAGTAATGTCATTGTAAAGATGAACTTGATGGCATTATTTACACTCCTGGGATGAGGATAGCAACTGATTGCTACTCATCAAGGCAACTAGAGGGGACCAACATTCATAACTTATGACTTACTGGGTGGTGTATTGACATCAGGGTGTCATGCACAACCATGACACCACTCCTGATCCTACTCCAGGCTTGTGGCCTGCATGCCTTCAAGTTCATTCAGGAGGACAGCTACAATAGACACCCAGAATATAGAAACCATCAGTCTGCATTTGAAAAGTGGAGTGCCAATGGCATAGAGAATGACTGTTGTAACTGTAATGTGTGGTACAAGGATGAGGACAAGTAGGGTGGTGGATTGAGCCTGCAACCTGCACAGAGACAACCTGAAGGCAAGGGGGACAGTGGGTGAGGATATCAAGAGCACTAAGAGAATGGATGCCCAGCAGAGCATATCCATGATGTTGATGCTGAGTATAAGGGCATGATTGTTGAGAACAAGCAAATTTATGATAAAAGTGAAACAAGTTGACAATGTGGGAGAAGTTCTCCCTGAGTGTGAAGGCCATGAAGAGTGAGGGGAAGATGTGTTATTTTTTCTTTGGCCTCTTATCATTAGACACTGTGCACACCCTATTTACATACTGTGTATGTCTTATCTTTCATCTTCTACTCTACCAGCCATCAGTTGTGCTGGTAGGCTTTCACATGGTTTTACCTACCTCATCCACATTGTTCTCCTTCTGGAACACCTCTTGTTCTCTTAATTAGGACTCCTCTCCAACCTTATCATCATCCTCAGCACTTCTATATCATTGCTGAGTTGTTGCTCCATCTCTGCATACCCTACTCTGTGTACACCTTGTCTTCTCTCCTCTTCAGATATGACCTCTAGCTGGGACTATGTCCTAGGTGTCTTGTTCTGTCTCTCCTTGCTGGAGATATATATTCAATATCAGATCTTCATTGAATACACAATCTACCAAGATGGTGATGGCAAGATATAACCTCTGGCAATGCAGGATGAGGATGGAGAGGGGGAGTTCTTCCCCAAATGCTTGAGGTGTGTCTTGAGGTACTCAAGGAGCAGAATGTTGAGGGTGGACATGATGATGTTGATGGTGGTGATGGTGAGAATGTAGGAGTGCAAGAGAGCACCAGAGTGTAGTGTGTGTGTGAGATACTGAGGTGGGTACAGTATGTGAGTAAGGGAATAGAGTAGATGGATAGAAGAGATCCTTGTTGAGAATGGGGGAATGCACAATAGAAATGGGGCAAGTTGACAATACATAAGTAGAAGTTCCCCTTGAGGGTAACTGCCATAAGGAGGGAGAGGAAGACCATGATGATGAAGTATAACCTCTGATGATGTAGGAGAATGAGGGCTGAGAGGGGGAGTTCTTCCCCATGGGATGTGAGATACTTGATGTACATCTCCAGGTACTCAGGGAGGAGCATGTTGAAGGCTGATATGATGATGTTTCAAGCTGAAGGGGAGTGTGAGGCCAACGCTAAGCAGTGAGGTCATGCAAGAATACCAAAGGGAAGGGTTAAGGATATGATAGCACAAGAGACTGATGTGCTGTATAGTGGATATCTCAGATGTACTAAGCTAAATAATACATGCTATGGAGTTGTACTATATATACTAAACTATCCTGCACACAGACCAGGTGCCATAATGTAGGACAGGCACACTAAACAACAAGCACAGCATTATAGTACAGCATCGGTAAGAATGTGCAGCATTCTGTGAGAAAATGAGTCATAAGTGAATAGTAAGCAGGCCAATCAGTGGGTGACTTCCCATGAGCATCTAGATGCACTAGATGGACTCTAGATCCAGATCTTCAAGTCCCACCTGTGAAATTTCAAATTGTAGAATTCCCCTTTAAATTGTATAAGACATATCAACTCTAAATCAATAACAATAGAATTCTAGATTGTCAGACTGCCTCGTTTGAAATAATACACCATGATGATGACAGCCATTTCTTGCTGCAGTCTCTGGCTAATGATGACCTCCATGAAGAGGAGTTGTTCAACATGGTGGCATTTGTGTGCTAGCAAGAGCAAATGGGCCTTCATTACCATAATGGGTATTGATGTTGAAACCTTCAAATTTATCCCTGGCTGTGGATTCTTGGCCACTTGGCATTCACTATCTATCCCACACTCTGATGTCTCCCAATCAGGTCACCCATGTCTCATATGATGCTTGCTTGATGTGGCAGGTGCACTAGGCCTACCTAGCTGCCTCTCCTGCCATGTGTGTGTGCACTCACATTCCCATACTGTGACTCTCCCACTGTCCCACTCAGCATGGCTGACTCATCATCCCTGTGCAACATCAATAGTGCTGCCCTCATGCATATGAGCTTGTCGAGTCATTCATCCCCCTGGCCACCACACAGCCACCGACACAGCCACTGATGATGGCACTGCAGCAGGTGTTGCAGCCACAGGTTGTGCCTGTGCCACCCCCTGCACTTTTGCTTTTGGTGCAGAGCAAGATGCTCTGCTGGCAGCCTGTGCATGTGCACCATATAGGCATGGCAGCTGCATCTGCCACATCCTCATGTACCTACCTGTCGAGCATGTAAATTACTGAGCCATATGCAAACCTCCAGCAGGTTTGAGCATCTTGCATTTGTCAAAGTGTATACAACAGAATTTTGAGGGTAAATGACAAATAGTATGAGACAGTGGTAGAAATGAGAACAAAGATTTAGATTTGTTGGAGTGAGATCTCATGCATGGTTGAGTTCAGATAGTGAAGTACAAGGCATGTAGGATGACAAGGGCCTTGGCAGTGATGGGCATGCCACAGCACTGCTCAAGGGTAGTGACAGCATGGACATTGGCCTGGAAGAGGTGCGTGCCAGGACTGTGTGTTAGAGATCAGATGCGGCATGGTCTGTGCTTATGTGATCTTGCAGCATGGGTGCAGTGCAGATGCAGGTCTAGGCACATAAAAATTGGTTACTTTGTTTTGTACACCTTTGTGTGATTGCCCTACCTTTTACCCCCCCACCACCCTAGGACAAATGTGCCATTTTGCAAGTGTTCAGCCATTCATTTCAATATTGTGTGATGTACATGGCACCACAGCAAGGAATTCTGCAAGGGCTGACATTTATTGAGCCATAATTCCAGGTCTTGGCATCTCAGCAAAACACTCTAGAGTACTGATATCAAGCTCACAGAATCTGAAGGGGGGGGTACAGCACCCCTTCGGATTTAAAGTTTAGAGACCCCCTCCAGCTCTAAACTGGATTACAAAGCCTCAGCTACCATCAGCTTCTCAGCTGTTTATGTCTAGAGTCCATCAGATGCTTCTAGAACCTCACAGGAAGTCACTCAATACCCATTGTGGTAATGAAGGCCCATTTGCTCTTGCTGGCACATAAATGCTGCCATGTTGAACAACTCCTCTTCATGGAGATCATCATTGGCCAGAGATTGCAGCAAGAAATGGCTGTCATCATCATAGTGTATTATTTAAAATAGGGCAGTCTAACAATGTAGAATTCTATTGTTATTGATTTAGAGTTGATATGTCTTATACGATTTAAAGGGGAACTCTACAATTTGAAAGTTCATGGGTGGGACTCGAAGATTTGGATCTAGAGTCCATATAGCACATCTAAATGCTCACAGGAAGTCACTCAGTAATTGTGAATGTGTGATAGATTTAGATTGGACCATTTTCCAAGATAAGATAGTAAAAACAATTAGATCAGATCAATGGACCATTAGATATAATCAAATCTTTGGATGATATGCATGTAAATAAAAGAGAAAAATAGTAGGAAATGTAAGAAAAATAAAGGGTTCTGACAGGGAGAGGGTGCAATGTCAGGCCATGTTGAAAGATGGGCAGTGTCACAAACTGTAAATAGATTGTTTGGAGACAGAGATAGCCTTATAGGCCAAGATGTAGATTGAGTCAGAAGAGGACTAGAGTCCAGAGGTCTCACATGACTGTAAGATGAGAGAAGAGGTGTACCAGATGGTAGAGGTACACAGAGAAAGAGAGAGCTGCATAGAGCAGGTATGTCAGAAGAGGGTTGAGAGAGGAGAAGAGATACTCACCTCAGCAACATGCAGAAGTGCTGAGGTGAGAAGATGATGAGGTAAAGAAGATATAGTAAGAGCAAGATAGAGTTGAAGAGGAGCTCAAACCATAAAGAGAAAAAGAGATAAGGATGTCCAGCATCATAAGATAGGTAAAAATCTGTTGGAAATATTCTAGGTATCATTCAGCTATGTTATACTTACACTACTATACATCCTCTTCATGCCTATATAACACACGCTCTAACCCCACTTACATCTCCATACCATGTTTGAGCAACATGTACTACACCACCACATCTAAACTCCACCTGAACTTAGTTCAGTGCACACTACATATACTGACACCCCCACTTCTTACCACTCTAAGACGTCTTGTAGTATGTCTTACCATGTCTCCCCACTCTGTGGCTTAGTCCACACTGCTTACCACCACATCTTTGCTGCAATCAATACCCTCCTCTTCTTCTTCTTCAGCGTTGGCTCATTCCTGTGCAGACAGGTTATGGGCCCTGCCCAGTGCAGAGCCAGCATCACCTTCATCACCATCATTATCCTCCTTGCATGCATACCATCAACCAACACCACCCCTTCTGCACCTAAGGTTAATATTCCCCCACTCGACAGTAGCTCAAACTACAAAAGATGGTCCTCCTTGGTCAAGCATACACTCATTGTCCTAGGCATCTGGTACACAATAGAAGATGGAAACCCAACAACCATATATGAAAAGATTGTAGATGAACCAGCCACCTCCAAAACCCCCAAAACCTTCCATCTTACCGACAAAATACTCAACCAAGACAAGATCGACAAGTTTGAAGTTGACAACATCACTGCCACCTCCTACCTTGCCCTTTATGCCAGCCCAAATACTGATCACCACATCCAAGATGATGACTCAGCATTTACAAACTGGAATAGACTCAAGAAAGAGTATGGCGTGCAGGGTGATATGGCCACTTATCACGCCCTACAGATTTTCCAAAAGTTCTCATTCACAGACAGAAACTGTATCTACAACAGATGGAGGAACTACAGGGTGCATGTGTGGAACTAAAGGAAGGAGGAAAAGTCATGAGCAACAACAACATCACACTTACCACACTAATGGGAATTCCTGACTCATGGTCAACTATCATCACCACATTCCTCACAACACAACCCCACATGTTCAAAATCACCAATGACGCAGTCTGGCACCTTATCACAGAAGAATGTGAATGTACAGCAGACACCACTGGCACACACTCTCTCTCTGCAGCTCGCTGCAATATAGCTGCTGGATTGACCTCACACAGAAAGGAGAAACTCAACAGGTATATGTGCTCAAACTGTGGACCTGGTGGTCACTCAGACAACTTTTGCTGGGTATTGCACCCAGAGCTTAAGGAGGCTAGAAGAGCCCCACACACTGCAGCTACATCATCCTCTGCCTCACTAAACTACACATATGCAACCCCGCTCTCACCCCCACCATTCCATCGCATGTCATCATGTGCAAGTGCTTCACTACTGACTGCCACTGCCATGACTTCAACGAACCCATTCCACCGCAGACACACTGCCCAGCCCTCAACATCCACCATCTCAACAAATCCATTCAGTCACACAGGGTGTGCAGTGTTGATGACAGGCCATGTGCAGAGGAGAACTAGGAGAGTTCTTATTTGTACATGTTGTACCTTTATGGTATATATAGTAAAGTATGTATGAGTGTTTGTATATGTGTGAGCATATGTTCAGCATAATCAAAAAGAGGAAGGAGGATGTTAGTCATCATCACCACATCGTCAACACCCCCCCATGCTGGGCATACACTCCACAAGACCAAGTCCAGAGCAATGGGAAGAGAAAAGAGGAAAAGATAAAGGTTTAGTGAGAACATCTGCAGTAATCAATGAGGAAGGAAGGTGTTGTACAGTAATTTCATGAGAGGAAAGACACTCATGAATATAGTGATGACAGGATTAGTAGCAATGTCAATAGAGCCCTTGTTATCACCATAGATAAGTAGGGGAGCAGAAAAACCAAAACCAATTTCCTTCATCAGAGAACACAACCACATGCTTTGTGCAGCTGCTTGCAACAATGACATATATTCTGCCTCAGTAGATGAGAGTGAGACTGTGTGTTGCTTGCATGATGACCAGGCAATCACTCCACCTCCCAGGAGGAATGTATATGCTCCAATGGACTTCCTGTCATCCCTATCTGCAGCCCAGTCAGAATCCGAAAAACCTACAACACCTGCACCTTCATCTCCACCATACCACAATCAATAGTGAAGGGATCCCTTGAGATATGTCTGGCTGAAGACAGATGATGTGGTGAGGGATTAGTCAAGAACTGTGATAGTTTCATGACGCTAAAGGAAATGTCAGGCCAAGAGACAATGGCGGTGTATAACAGGGATCCAATAAGTTGTTGATATTCTGCATGGAGGGATGCAGAGGCAGAGTAGGTCTTATCTGCAGCAATGAGGTTGAGTCCAGGAGGGAGGGGGGTTGTAGTAGGATTACAGTCATTGAGTTGGAAGTGTTCTAGGAGATCAATGATGTAGGCTGTCTGGTCAATCTCAAGGGTACAGTTGGGACAATCTCTTGTGACATGGAGTCCCAGATATGACTTAATCTCTCCTAGATCTGTCATCTGGAACAGTGTTTTCAGCATTGCCTTACATTGTTCTACTTCTTCAAGTGACCCTCAAAGGATAGTGATGTCATCCACATATAAGACAATGATGAGGGGTTTGGAGGAGTTTGTTGAGACATAGATACCTGAATCAGAGTACATGCAGGTGAAGGAGAGGCCAAGGAGAGAACCATGCATCTTGTGGTGCCATTGTCTTGATGCTTGTTTTAAACCATAGATGGCTTTGTGTAGATGACAGACCTTCCCCTCTGTCCCAGGTATGACAAAACCTTGGGGTTGCTCCATGTAGACTTCTTTGTCTAAATCCCCATTTAGGAAGGCAGACTTGATGTCCATAGAGTGTACTTCCCAGTCTTCTAGCACAGCAATGGCCAGAAGAGTGCATAAGGACTCAAAGTGTGCAATCAGTGAGAAGGTTTCTGTGTAGTCAACACTGTGAACCTGTGTATAACCTTTGGCGACTAGTCATGCTTTGAAGCGTCCATCTGCCTTCTGCTTAAAGACCCATTTGTTCCCTACTAGGTTGTGGCCTGGTGGTGGATCAACCAGCTCCCATGTACATAGATCATGTAGCAAATGAAGTTCTTCTTCACAAGTGGCTTTCCAGAGCTTAGCTTCTGGTGCAGTTAGGGCTTGTTTGAGTGTGAGTGGGTCATGTGACACAGCATGGGAAAGAATGGAGGAGACTGAGGGACCGGCCTGAGGTGTGGCAAAGACATTGTTGTCACTACCAGACCCCCCCATGCCAAGGATGTCCATGAACTCCTGTGGGCCATATGCACTGTCACAGAAATGGTCAGGACAGTGCGCAAGATGCTGAGACTGGCACACAGCAGGGATGATGCCACTAGCAGAATCAGAGTGAGCGTGCTGAGGAGCAGGAGAGTGGTGAGCAGCAGGTACACCATCATGAATGGCATTGGAGCAAGCTTGCTGATGAGCAGGGGAGTGGTAACCATGCCAGCAAGGAGCTGGGAGAGTCGGCAGGTCGTCTGCTTGCACAGTGTGATGTGTATGAGTGCAGACAGGTGCATCAGCTGGTGCAGAAGTCCTAGGAGGAGTCACAGGATCCGGCAGTGGCACAGGCACAACAATGGGAACTGCAGCAGTAGGAGGGTTAATGGGAGGCAGTATGCCCACCACAGGAGCCATATCTGAGGTGACAGGTAACACAGTGACAGCAGCACCAGAGAGCACCAGAACAATGAGAGGAGGAGCAGGCACACTTGCAGTGGCTGGAAGTGGAGCCAGTGGGTGGTCAGGTGAGTTGAATCCATCATCCAAGTCCAAGTCAGATTCACCATTGGAGTCATCTCTGGATGGCGGTGTAGGAGGTGCAGGAGGCAGAAACAGGTTGAGGACCTTCAGGTCTTGCTGGGCTTCCAACACTGGAGAAATGCCTTCATCAAAGATGGCATCACAACTGATGACAGCGCAATGGGTGGCCTTGTCCCAAAAGACCCACCCCTTGGTGCTGGTCTCGTAACCAATGAAGAGCAGAGGTTTGGAGCAGGCATCAAGCTTACTGCATTGATGGTCAGGCACATGCACCCAAGCACAGCAGCCAAAAACATGAAGGTGAGAGATGTTGGGTGCTGCAGGGCCAGGGGACCATAGTGTGGCAGGTGTGGCCCATCCAAGCCACTTGACAGGTGACAAATTGTAGGTATGTGTGGTGGTACGGATGGCGTACTCCCAAAAACTGGGAGAGAGACCAGTGTGATGAAGCATGCATAATGCATGGTCTAGGAGGGAACAGTTCCAGTGCTCAGCGCAGCCATTCTGCTGTGGGGAGTAGGGTACAGTAAGTTGATGAGAGATTCCCTGGTCTGCCAGCAAGGTAGCAGTGATACCACTAATGTACTCTCCACCTCGGTCAGTACACAGGACCTTGGGCCATCGCCCAAAGAGATGTGAGCACAGGCTATGGCAGGCTGTGAGAGCTGATATGATAGTGATTATATTGAGCAGTGTGTCCCCATGGGGGAAGTGGACAGACAGCATGTCTGCAGCAAGTAGAGTGAGGTGTGGCAGTAGGTGAGTGCCGCGATGCAAGAGTATGAGCTGCATGGGAAGTGAGAAGATGGAATGATAATGCAGGAAGTGATGGTACTCACTCAGTGTCTGCAAGACAACAACTGAGGAGATGTATAGTAGGTATGCATCTCATATAGTGAAGGGTAATAGAGTTGAAGAGGAGATATAATCCTAAAGTATAAGGATGCCCATGTATGTGAGGGACGTGCGTCGTCCAGAGTGCAAGTGGAGTGGGAGTGGTGTTGAAGTAATGATGTGTCAAGATGATGTAAATTGTATGTACTAGTATAGTAGAGGAAATGCCGAACGAAAAGTTAATGAATGTACAGCAGATAATCAACAAGAGATTGTGGACATGAGCCAGATAATGGGTGAGTGCCATAGATAACTGATCTTTATGTCACAGGGGATAGATGGTTCCAAAACCAGAAAAATCATCTATGAAGGTAGCAATATAGGTATTGCCAGAAACCACAGAAGCCATACTGACAGGGCCAATCAAGTCTGAATGTACAAGATCGAGCACTTTGGTGGCATGGGTCTGGGAGAGATGGAAAGATGGTCTGGGGAACTTCCCTTGGAGACACCCAGTGCAAGGCTCCAATGCAGCTGAGGAAGAGGACAGTGGAGTAAAACTGGAGAGAGATGAGGGATTAATGCGTGAAATGATGGCTTCAGATAGGTGACCAAAACGTTCATGCCAGAGTCATACAGAGGGAACAGTAAGAGCATGAATACTGGGTGTAGGTGAAAGGTTGATCCAATAGGTCCCATCTCAGAGGTGACCAATGCTGAAGATCTGGCCATTCCTAGATATGGTACAGGTGCCCTCTTGGTAGGTGATACAGAAACCCAGCTTGTCAAGTTTGCTGATGCTCAAGAAGTGGCCTGAGGCTTTGGGAACATGTAGTGTTAAAGTATGCGTGTATATTACCCATAATTTCGTTCAGCATTTCCCATACCTCCCCACTCCACTCACACTCCAGACGATGCACGTCCCTCACATACAAGGTCATCCTTGTTCTTTAGCACAACTTCTCCGCCCCAACCTTACCTCCACTTACTATATAAGATGACTCCCCACATTACATCTCCTCAGTCATCATCTTCTGACACTGAGTGAGTACTCCCACCACATACATCTTTTATATATACTTACATGACCTGCAGCTCCCACTCTTCACTTGTGTCAACCTACCATTGTTCACAACCACTTATCACTGCTGCAGCTATGCTGCCATACACTTTAACAATATGCATCATATGTGTTGTCTGCCATAACCTGCGCGAACATGTAGCACCTCGGAGAGGGAGAGTGTGACTGTGGCACCAGTTGGTAAGGCATGTTGACAAATGCAAGTCCCTTTCCCTGGACATGCTATTGCAGATCCATTGCCAACAGTGATGGAACAGAGAGGGGTAATGATGTAGGAAGTGAGGTCATTCTTAACCAGAGTGATGTAATCTGTACAACCTGAGTCTAACATCCAGGAGTGGGAGTTTCCAGCATATTGGCAGTTGTTCAGTTGTGTGGACAAGCAGGAGGACATTGCAGAGATGCTAGTAGTTTCTTTGTTGAGTTGATTGGTGACTATGCTATTGGAGATATCCCTTTTGATGGCACATGATGGAGTGGAGTTAAAGTTGAGAGAAGTGATGAATGATACGAGAGTATGTAAGATGGGAAGGAGTTTGAGAGTAGTAAGGAGTAGTACGAAAATGGAGTATGAGTAGATGCAAACAGCCTGGGCAGGGCCCATAATGTTGATGACAGGCCATGTGCAGAGGAGAACTAAGAGAGTTCTTATTTGTACATGTTGTACCTTTATGGTATATATAGTAAAGTATATATGAGTGTTTGTATATGTGTGAGTGTATGTTCAGCATAATCAAAAAGAGGAAGGAGGATGTTAGTCATCATCACAACATCGTCAACATGCAGATATGTCCAAACTCCCCAAGGGTCTGGAATCTCTGTTCTGAGGAGGGGTGAGCATGGAGATACACAGTGTGATGATATGTGCTGTGCCAGGCTGAAGGGAGAAAACAACCACAACCACAACAATGCTGGAGGGTGTGAGTCATAAGATTCCCTAGACACCAAGGTAAAAGGAGTTTTAGTAGTTAAGGGCAATAGCACGATGCAACTAGGGCGACAAAATGGAACACAATTCTCGTAACAAATGGGCGATATGGCGAGATAAGGAAAACACAATGCAATGGAGAACGCAACTGAATGCAATGCAAAGAAGAGAGCAATGCAAAATAGATGCAACCTATGAAGAACATGCTATTTCTTTGTTGATGGAAATGCGGAGGGAAGATTAGGGTGTGCTTTTTCACTTTGAGCTCAGATGGAGAGGAGAAGTCAAATTGTGGGCAGGGGAAATCTGGTCATTTTCGACAGACGATGCACTATCTAAATACAAGTCTAGCTCCAAGGCTGGAGCACAACAAATCACAACAGAAAATTTACAGTGCAGGGGTAGATCATAGGGGTATTTGAAATGAATGGAGTCTGGACATGAGTGAATAAAGTATCATACTATATTGGATGAGCAAAAGCGGAATAGTGTCAATCACACCAAATGCTGACTGCACAATTCGTGCCTCCATGGTTACTTTGACTGGTCTAGACCACACCTTGGCCTATTCATCCTATCCCTCGTTGGCCAACCCAGTATTGTTTTCCAACATCTGCATGAATGAGCAATTAATGTGACTGCAGATGATTGTTGCGTGCAGTGCATTAATGTCACTGTGTTCACCTGATGTCACTGATGGTCATTTTCCAGCGTTACGTGTGCATGATGCTCATCAGTGACCATGCACAAGGTTTCATTTTTTCTCTTCATTCTAGGTATACCATACTTTATTGTACATGTGTGCACTGTATAGCACTACCTACAAACTACCACCACCTCCACCCACATCGTCTGTCACCTCCACATCCCATTCTCCCTGTCACTGCATGCCTTCTGTTACCACAACCTGTCACTCCTTGTTTTTGTCATCACTTGTCTGTCGTGCAGCCATGCCACTTGTTTTCTATATCTTTTGTTTCTCATCTCACTATTGCTGTCAATGAAACAATACTGCCACTGTTCTATCTGTTGACAATCATACACTGACTAATCATCTCCTTCCTTTTTCAGATGATCTACTGTACACACACATACACTTTCCCATACACCAATACACAGTTCAGTTGTTCATAGTCTTCTGGTCCATGTGCCATTCCCATTACTATAAGTAGATAGAAGTGATACCACATAATAATAAGAACTATTGTCAGTTCTCATCATGCATATGGCCTGTGTTTCACAGGTTATGGGCCCTGCCCAGGTCATCTGCATAACTCTTACTCTCATCTTTACTCTTGCAATCTCTACACTCTCACAATCCAAACTCCTTCTTATCCTAACACTACTACATTTCACACAAACTTCATCTTCGGTCTCTGTACCCAAGATCACCATCATCCTTGAAGGCATGACCAACTACCACCAGTGGGCCAACATCCTCAAATCAGCGTTGATAATCATGGGAGTATGGTACACCATATCTAAGCCTTCAATTGTCCCAATAATCAGCATGACAGAAGTACCTGGAGGATTACCTGTCGAGACTACAACAAACATGGACGAAATACAGATCTGGCACGACAACAACAAGATAGTGAAAGCTGTTATATCAATGCATTGTAGTGCACAGCCATCTATCCTCATCTCTTCTGAAGCAATCCTAGTGCGATGTGCCTGGGAGCTCCTGAAAGCAACATACGGTTGCCAGTCAGCAGTCACTGTGTTCGTCGAGTTTCAATCCATGTTCATCTCCAAATTCAACCTTCACTCACCCTTAACAGCTCAAATTGACACTCTATCAGTGGTGCGCGATAGGCTCCACAAGTCCAGTGTCACCATCAACGACCAGCAAATGTGCTTCATACTCCTCCACACCCTACTGACATCCTGGAACTCCTTTACCTCTGCCATTTTGATATTGATCAGCTCAACTTGTCCACTATCCATGGAAGGATCCTAGATGAAGAAGCACATTCAAAACCACAATCAGCTCTCTTGGCCTTCCACTCTTCACCCTCATCAAACCAATGTGGCAGAAAGTTCTGCACTCACTGCAAGTGGAAGAACCATACCATAGAAAGCTGTTGGACATTGCATGGCATGCCAGCAGATGTTGAAGTGAGGCTGGACAAGAAAAAGGAGAAGGATGCTGGTGATACACCACCTAGCCTTAATTCCATGTCATCTACCTCTGATTCCTTATTTGATGTGTGTTACTATGTTGGTGGGAGTGATACTTGGATGTTGGATTCCAGTTGTACGGACCATATTACACCTCACCGAGAGGATCTTGACTCCTATGTGGTGGCACCTCTCCATAGCATCACTGTCAGGAATGGTGCATCCACACCCTGTCTCAGTACAGGATCTTGTGGACGACTCCATGTGTTACCTGATCAAACAACAGTCTCCCTGTCCCTCTCCAATGTCCTACATGTACCTGGTGCATCGGGTTGGTTTCTCTCTGTTAGTCAACTGATTAACCTTGGATTTCATGTTGTCTTTGACAAAGGCACCTGCTCCATCTCCCATGATGGCAAACTCTTTAGTGTTGGGATGCAATGAAATGGAACTTACTGGGTTGATCTCCAGACCCCAATCCAGCTCCACTCCATGATGTCTCCCACCATCCATACTTGGCATGAACACCTAGGACACCTCTCAGAAGAGGTGGTCCACCGCATTACACCTTCCCAGCTGTCTGGTTTTTCCACTCCCTCTGGACCTCCTTCCTCCTCACCTTGCATGGGCTGCCTCCAAGGCAAGCTACCACAGTTCCCATTCTGTATCTCACACACATGTGCCTCTGAAGCACTTGGTCTCATCTACATGGACTTGGTCAGAGCTGTTGGCACTGCATCCATTGGGTCTGGTAACAAATACTTCACCACATTCCTTGATGATTACAGTGGTTTTGGGGTTGTATATCCACTGCATACAAAAGATCAGCTGTCACTGGTTCTTGACCACTATCTGGCTCGCATCCATACCCTTTTTGGTCACTGGCCACTTGTCCTGTGCTCTGATCATGGGGGAGAATATATCAATGACAAAGTTGCTGATCTCCTCCTGTCCCATGGTATTGAACATCAACATACCGTCCCCTACTTGCCACAGCAGAATGGCTGTGCAGAGTGTTGGAATTGGACCATCTTGGATCACATGCTCTTGCTGCTGCACCAGTCAGGTTTGTCACTGTGTTTCTGGGAACACACTGTGCACATGGCTGTGCACACATATAACCTGTCTCCCACAAAGCAACTGGGTTGGCAAGCTCCTGTGTCCCTTTGGATGCCCACTGTTGCACCACCTGATGTCTCCCACCTGCACATTTTTGGGTGCTGTGCCTGGGTCAAAACCCCTGATCACCGGTGTTCCAAGTTGGACCCAAAAGTGTGCGTGCTCACCTTCATTGGCTACAAGGCCAGCACCAAGGGTTGGGTGTTCTGGGACATGCTTTCCCATCATACAGTTGTCAGTCAGGACACTGTGTTCGAGGAAGCAGTATTCCTGGCCATCGTCACTGTCACCTCACCTACTGTGCATGACCTGTTTCCACCTCCTGCACCTCCTGGGCTTGGTGATGAGGATCTTGACACCAATGACAATTCTGGGACAGGGACTGACGTGGATGCCTCCTCTGATGGCTCTTTGTCCACTGGCCCCTCAGGTCCCACTGCTAAGAGCAGCCTATTGGACGGTCTCAGGGAAGGTCTATAATGTTACTCCTGGTAACCAAGGTTTGGATATGAGCTTGATAAACGTAATAGAGGTTCCTAATGACAATGAAGAGTGGGATCAATGATATAATTATGAGGATAATTCCACCAATAATAATATGGGGATCCAGATTGGCGAGTGTAAGCTGTCTTAGCGATGTTTAGTGGCTTTAGAGTTCTTAGACTTAGTTCTTAGAGAGTGAAGCGAGGTTATGCGAGCTTAGGTCAAGCACAGTGTAAGGAGAATCCCTAGATTGCGAAGTTGACAAGACTGGGGTTTAAGACCACCAGTTTGTCAACTACTTATACAAAACTAAAGATCTAAGTATAGTAAGGTTGCGCAGTAAAGCGCAGTAAGTAAATGGTAATGCGCAGTAATGCGCAGTAAGTACACGTCCATGTGATATAAGTGGCTCAGCCACAAGCACGAAATGAACATGAGATAAACAGATGTAAATAAAGACGAGAAAAGAGAGTCCTTGCTAATTGTATAGTAATAGTCCTTAGCAAGTAAATGTTATAATAAATAAATAAAGATAAAGAGAAAAAGATAAGTCTTAATACAGTACTTGGAGCTAAGCTCACACTTAAGTATGTAAATACTTAAGTACAGTAAAAAGAGAAAAGAAAAAGATAAATCCTTACTAAGTAAAGTGGAGCTAAGCTCACACTTGTAGTAATAATACTACACTTTACTAGTAAGTAAGATAAAGAAAAAGAAAAAAGAAAAAAGAAACGCGTTACAAGGTGCCAAGGCAAGTGCCTTGTAACACCCACTATTCTTACCCAGGCTCCTCCAGTCTCCAATGCACCACTGGCACCTCCTGTCCCTGTGGTCTCTCTTGAGCCTGTTCCAGATCCCCTCATCCATGACACTCCTCCAGTGCCCCCTCCTCCAGTTATGCCCCCATGAGCTACTGTGCCTGCTGTTGCGCCACCTCACATTCATGCACAACATGTAGCCCATGCAGACGATGTGCCATCACCTGCTCTCCTGCATTGGGAAAGTCACTCCCCACCTGTCTGTCATCAGCCTCGTGTGGTCATGGTCAGTGAGGACGCACCTGCCCTCCATCACTCCCAGTGCATCAGTTGACGCCCTACTTGTTTCGACAATAGTTCCTATGGCCTGTGCACCTTTGTGGACATTCTCAGCGAGGGGGGGTCTGACAGTGATGACATTTTCGCCATGCCACATGGCAGTCCCTCAATCTCAGCTATCCTTTCCCACACCATCTCACATGATCCTCTCACACTCAAACAAGCACTTACTAGCTCTGACAGCGACTCCTGGCACTCTGCCTGCAATGAAGAACTTGATTCCTTACGCAAACATCAGACTTGGGATCTTGTAGATCTTCCACCAGGACACAACCTTGTTGGCAACAAATGGGTGTTTAAGCAGAAAGCAGATGGTCACTACAAAGCATGACTCGTAGCTAAAGGATATACACAAGTACATGGCATTGACTACTCAGAAACCTTTTCCCCAGTGGCACACTTCAAGTCCCTTCACACCCTTTTGGCCATAGCTGCACTAGAGGATTGGGAAGTCCACTCCATGGACATTAAATCAGCATTCCTAAACAGAGACCTAGACAAAGAAATCTACATGGATCAACCACAAGGCTTTGTCACCCCAGGAACAGAAGGGAAAGTCTGTTGCCTGTCTAAAGCCATCTATGGTCTTAAACAAGCCTCACACCAATGGCATCACAAAATGCATGGTTCCCTTCTCAACCTATCTTTCACCTGCACATACTCTGACTCTGGTATCTATGTCTCCACCTCCTCAACCAAACCCCTCCTCATCATTCTCTATGTCAATGATATCATTGTCTTGGGAGGATCACTCGAGGAAGTTGAGTGCTGCAAAGCAGCATTATGAGCCATCTTTGAAATGACAGACCTTGGGGAAGTCAAGTCGTATCTCGGACTCCATGTCACTCGAGATCGCTCAGCAAGCATACTGGAAATCAACCAAGAAGCATACATTGGAGATCTTCTCGATCACTTTCACCTCAAAGACTGTAATGCGATGACAACTCCATTACCCCCAGGTTCTTCTCCCACCAAAGCAGATCCTGACTACATTGCATCTCCTTCCCTTTGCAGCGACTACCAACAGCTTATAGGTTCCTTGTTGTATGCCGCCATTGTCTCCAGACCTGATATTGCCTTTGCAGTCACAAAAATGTCACAATTCCTCTCTAATCCCTTGCCCGCTCACCTGACACTGGCTTGTCACATCCTGCGATACCTCAAAGGAACCATCCATCTTTGCCTGCGATATGGTGGGAGTCAAGGCACAGGGATAGTTGGGTACTCAGATTCAGACTGGGTGGCTGATCGAGATGATAGGAAATCAGTTGGCGCACATGCTTTCCTACTGGGAGGTGGAGCTATAGCCTGGTTGTCCAGGAAGCAACACACAGTATCTCTCTCTTCAACAGAAGTGGAATACATGTCACTCTCACAAGCAGCAGCTCAAGGGATGTGGCTACATTCACTCTTTCATGAGATAGGTTTTGGACTTTCATCTCCTTTACTACTATATGGTGACAACAAAGGCTCCATTGATATCGCAACCAACCCCATCATCATATGCAGTACTAAGCACATAGACATTCGCCACCACTACATACATGACTGCCTTTCTTCCAACTCCATCACCGTCCAACACCTTCCTTCATCTCTTGTCACTGCCAACATCCTAACTAAACCTTTGTCTCTTCCTCTCTTCACTCTTCATCACTCTGGTCTTGGTCTCATGGAGTGTGTTACCAGTAAGGGGGGGTGTTGACAATCATATGCTGACTAATCATCTCCTTCCTTTTTCAGATGATCTACTGTACACACACATACACTTTCCCATACACCGATACACAGTTCAGTTGTTCATAGTCTTCTGGTCCATGCGCCATTCCCATTACTATAAGTAGATAGAAGTGACACCACATAATAATAAGAACTATTGTCAGTTCTCCTCACACATATGGCCTGTGTTTCACACTATCACCACTACCTTGATAGAATGTGATGATCAGTGCAGCGGTCACCTGAGACCAAGGCACTCCATTCAAGGAGGCAAGAGGGAGAGGGTGCAAACACTGTTGGAGTTAAGGTCAAATGCCTGACCCTGTACATGTGCTACTACTCTTTGTAACAGAGCTACAATACTTTCATAGCAGAGTTACAACTCTACAGTAGTCATGACAGCTCCACATTGTGCTAATAGCACTTCACTTAGACAAGGCCTGGTAGCTCAGTGGTTAGAGCACCCACCTGGAGTAAGGGAGGTTCTTGGTTCGAACCCAAGCCAAGTCACTATTTTGGCAATTGCACTTTCTAACAAACACATGGGGCAAAAGCCCAGAAGAAAACATTACAACCCATGCATTGCACAGAATATAGTAAGAGTGAATGTAAGTAGCAAGCAATGGGAGGGAGAAGATGTAGAACTCAACTGAAGATCAGTGTCCCTAATCTGATGCTTATATACATAAAGTAGCAGCACACAGACCATGCTTAAGTAATAGAGTGTGGGGTGTGGGTATCAGGGCGAAGAGCAAAATACCGTGTCAACAAACAGAGATGATTTGACAGATGGCAGCCTTGCATCACTAGTCTTGCAGCTGTTCTCATCATTCTATAGTCTGGATAACTTGAAGTTGTTGCATACAGCCCTTCACACCTTTGCTGGAGATCCAAATTGCGCCAGCACCATCTTGGGTGAATGACTGATCCTATTTGCCATCAGAGCTCCATTCTCAAATGCAGACTGATGATTCCTACATTTTTGGGTGTCTGTTGCAGCTGCCCTCCCGAATGAACTTGAAGGCACACAGGCCACAGGCTTGGAGTGGCATCAGGAGTGGCGTCGTGGTTGTGCATGGCACCCTGATGTCACATACACCACCTAGGTAAATTATGAGTGTTACTCTCTAGTTGCTTTGATATGAGTAACAGTCAGTCGACCATATTTGAACGGTTCCATCATTTTCATCTTCACGGCGACTTCATAGTCAGGTTCAAATTCGTCTTTTACCAACAGAACTCTGATGCGAGGGTTGCGCACAAGACTGACACCCAATGCTTCGTGCTGTGCAGCCATCTATAATCCATCAAGTCGCTGTACGTCCAAGCTCTAATAAGGCAACGATACTCCAAAACGTCGACGTGTAAGGATTAGGACTGTTAATGCAGAACAAGACACTGAGTACAGATGGATGAGTTTACACTCGGATATACATTAAGCCTACAGTCCTAGCTGCGTGAAGCTAGAACACATACAACAACCGACAGACACGCCTAGAAAAGGCTTTTGTGTAGACTTTTTCACAGACCTTGACTACGTTCGCCTTTGCGTTTGAATTCCCCGAATCAGCCATGACATTTCATTTTCATATCTTTCGTACATCACAATCAACCCCGATACACCACACCAGCCCAAGTAAGCAACGATACGTATCATGGAGGCGGAGACGGCAGCGAGATAGACAGAGGCGAGCGGACAAACCGTCCAGAGTCCCCCTCTGCTGTTTTGCATCTGCACCCGCACCCAGCAGCACAGGCCGCGACGTTTGCAGACTTCCAGCACGCAACGTGGCTGACGTGCTGGCATGACAGGCAAGTGTACGAGAGGCCTGAAGGAAGAAGATTATCGCAAGGGTAGGGTCTGATGGGAGGCGACGAACCTCGGACAGGCAGACGGCATATAGAACAGAGCGGCATCGTCAAGCGGGCGCTGCACGCTGAACAAGAACGATTCCCGCTCGGCGTAGCATCGTTGCTGCACCGTGTACACAGGACCGACAGACCTAGCAAACGATCAATGTCACCGCCTACTTTTGTGCATCCCTACACACCTAGCCTGTTCCTTTCCGCTTCAAACGACGGACTAAACGACGCCTGAAGATCATGATCGATGGCCTTCAGCAACTCTATGCGTTTGTGCAGCAGCTGCCAGCGGAACAGCATCTCGGCATACACGATGACGTGCTGCACGAGCTGTTCGAGGAACCGCGACTCAAACAGATCGAGCTTCTTTGCCCTGTTTGTCGTACCGTCAGTCCCCACGCAGACAAGAAAAAAAAAGCTCCATCTTTACGATCACTGACTTTTCTTGCCGCAAGTCATCCCGGAAATCATAAAAGACAAGCGTCTTCTCCGGTATCGGCGCACCGGCGCTCACAACCTGCGAAAACGTAGGCTGCCGGGCGTGTGCAGCGGGCGACACGGGGATACGTGTCGGCGCCGCCGCCGCCGCCTCGGTCCACGACTTCGCCACGGGAGACGGTGCCATGCCGAGGTGTGGCGAATCGGGCCACACTGGCTTGCGCCGCGGCGACTCCGATACAATGCCAGCCGCCTTCCGCTCACTGACACCCGGCACCGGGATGCCTAGTGGGCCAGACGTACCTTCGCTCCCGTTCTCAGGCCGCGGCTGCAGAGTTTCGCGCGAAGACTCTGACACGCTGCCCATGAGTTGGCGCATGCTGCCCGTGTTGAAGAGGCTGGACCAGGAGCCGCGGGAGGACATAGATGACAGCGAGGTAGATATGGGGTTGGCAGTGGGCGAAGATGCCAGCCGCGACCATGCTGGTGAAACAGGGGCCGCGCGACTATCTTTGTGCCGCCGGAGACTGTAGAGGTCACCGCTTGGAAGGCGCTGAACAGCGGGAGGCGAGACGACGCGGACCGTAAGTGACTTATCGCCTGTGTGAATATCACGGGTCAGGGGAGCTCTAAAGTACCAGATGAAACCTCACGTATTGCCGGCGTGGCGCGATACATCTTCAGCAGGACGACTGACATCATGGCCAACATTTGTGCATCCTTCCGCTGCGCAAACCCGTTGTACCTGCGATGTAGTGTGAGCACCCAAGACCAGCATCAGGCATCTGTACGAACATTTCCATGACGAGGTGGTATGCTAGAGGATTCGGACCAGGTGTACCCTTAGACTGTCCATCTCCCATGCGTTGGTGCGAAAACAGTACCGCCATCGTGTTGAAGAAGCGCTCGTGGTCGTGGCGCTGCCCCTTCTGCGCCACCCCCGCATTCTTCTTGCATATATCCACAATGTCCTGTCCGTCAAACCCATACTCGCTCGCCATTATCTGACTTGTGCCAACAACGTACGACATGTCCCGGACATACACTGTCATGACGCGTGTCGGGAGCAGCGAGTAGTTTGCCGGGACCTCGTCGAGCGGGCGCGACTGCTCCGACGCCCGCCGCCGTTTGAGCCGCGACAGAGTTAGCAAGTTCGTCATGATGTGCAGGATGTTATTACCATCCTCTGATCGCCGCGAGTCCGTGTCATGTAGGTTTCGGTCATAGGAGGCAGCGGCGAGGCGGTGCATAGCCTCGGAAAGAAGCGCAGGGGACTGGAAGAGGCGAGGAATGCTGTCCAAGGCCCGAGGCGGGGCAGACGGAGAAACAGAGAGCTCATGCATGAGGTTGCGGACGATCCGAGGAGGTGCTCGGTTGAAGTAAACTAACTGGCCTGTTAAAGCATGCAGTCAGAAAAGCGTGGTGAGAGAGTTCTTTGTTGCGTACCGTTGGGCCCGAAGACACCTTGAGAGGTCCGGGGTTCAGCGATGTTCTTGTCGTTGTGCAACACCACAATCGTCGAGTCCCGTCCTTTGCGCGACATGATGGGCCCCGTCTCGTCCTCTGAAGAGCTTTCCAAGTTGAAATGGACAGGCAGACGCTCGAATTCGTCCTCGTTGCCAAACAACAAAAATCGCAGACAAGCCTCCAGGCATGGCCTACGTCGCTCACGAATGGCGCGCAGACGTCGAAGCATAAATGCACGGTTGCGAATCGAGATGAGAGGCGAGCGTTCCAAGTCGACAGTAGGAATGCCACTAGGGTAAGGTGTTTGTGGATAATCTCTAGGGAATATGAACGAAACACGAATAAAGACTGAGGACGACTCGCCCCAGGGGCCATTTAAACCCAGAGTACACGTCCGTCGTTTCATAAGGTCATGCTGAGGAGAACATTAGAGACAACGTCGCCGGCATTCGATAACCGTACCTTCTCGAGCCTGATTTTTGATGAAGACAGTTTTGTCAAGACCGTTGTGATCCTGCAAACGAGTCAGCATACAACGGGGCAATCGAGCAAGTCTGGACATGCTCGTCTTGCAGACTTTGCCCTTCCAAATCCTCGTCCCAACGCGTCTTGCTGTCGCTTC
Organism: Albatrellus ellisii; assembly: GCA_003314395.1. Taxonomy (NCBI): domain Eukaryota; kingdom Fungi; phylum Basidiomycota; class Agaricomycetes; order Russulales; family Albatrellaceae; genus Albatrellus; species Albatrellus ellisii. The sequence continues at coordinate 81,196 of QLPN01000583.1, forward strand.
TTTTATGTGTCACCGTGAATGTCGAGGGTAGATTGGGCTCCCTAGACCGCGAGTTCTGGCGGCTGCGGCTCCCGATGCGACTCACATTCCCGCTATTAGCACCGCTACTGGTGCTCGAGCTGCCATCACGTGGTTTCTCGCCCACCTTGACGCTCGACAACCATGTAAACGCGTCCATCCGCGCAGCCTTGCCCGCAAAGTTCCCGCGCGACATGGTCCCACCGCGCCGCGCTGCGACAGGGATCGACACCGACACCGCCGTCGGCGTCTGGTCCGACTCGGTCTCGAACGTGACAGGACGCGAGGAGAATGTTTGTACTGATGCGCGCGGCGCGGGACCTGAGACACCTTGCTGGTGGACGAGGACGCGGCTCGGGCGGTGGGTAGGCGGCGCGGCGCGAACCTCAGCGAGGATGCCGCGCTGGCCCACAGGCGCGGACAGGACCGGCTTGGGGACCATGCCGACGGGTGGTGTGCGGAACGAGAATTTTGGGTCACCATAACCTTGTGAACGGGGGGACGCGTGGCTTCCAGCAGGCTGGCCAGCGCGCTAGACCGTATAAGAACGGCCGGTACTGTGTGTTCATGGTAGGGAATGAATCCTCACCTGCATGGCCTCCGTGTCCATAGGCCAGAACCTCAGCGTCTTGTCCTTCGACCATGTGATTAGCTGAAACTCGTTCCAGTCTATCGCCACGATTGGTGTCTTTAACATGTCCATTCAGTGCTTGGACTAACCTGAGCCACCACGCCGCCACACGAACTCTTTCACAACATCTGTATGTCCCTCAAAGATCTCGACAGGAGCGGTCGGTTCAGACTCGTCGGGAAAGTAGGTCCACATTTCTAGCGCGTTCTCGCCCCGCTGTGGTAGACTGAGAAGACCCTTACCGAATGGTAGATCACGGGCTCTCCAGACAGGGTAGGAGGTGGTGATGATGTTTCGTGGCTTGAAGATGTACGTGTCGGGTGTGAGAGAGCCAGCGCTAGAGTGATGGCGGAAAGAGGTGGAAAACTCGCCAGAATTGTTGACGTCCCACACTTTTACGGTCTTATCTAGAGAGCACGTCAACAGCTCGGTCGAGCTGTTGTGAGCCCAGTCGATACCATAAATCTTAGCCGTGTGCGCTTTGATGCGTTTGACAGGGATGGAACCTTTCTGAACTCAGTTGAGACAAGAAAGTGCCAGCAAGAGTAATACAGAAGTCTAATACCCGACGGTCCCAGATTAAAACTTCGTTCCTGTGAGACGATGCTACAACGTTGCCGTCTAGACGATTCCACTTTACCTGTGTTCCGGCGGCTGTGAAATGTGTAAAGCCACGAGTTGTAAAAGGAAGGACTGTAGGTGAAGACACACCATTAAATGCGCAAAGTCCTGATTGCAGCTGTCAGGACAACTGCACTCGTGGACAAGGTGTTGTATATGGACTCACCCATGACTGGCTTCTGCGGGGTTCTCAAATCCCAAGCCCATATCCAACCGTCAATGCCAGTGCTGACGACGACGTCCGGGTCCCTGGTGTGCCAGTTAATGTCGGTGATAGCTCGATAATGCGAGTGCAGAACGTGTTGAATTGAGGTTTTGCCGGCGAGATAGAGGTTCCATATCAGTCTGGAGAGATTGGTTCAAGCTGAACTCGGAGTTGTATGAGCACTGACGTACAATTTTTCACTAGAGGTAGAGACGATGTACTCTGCACAACTTGGGTGAGGGTTCCACTGCACATCTGCAACATCCCAGGTCCCGCCTTGAGGAAGGAAGCGAGGGAAGTCCAATGGCGCTTCTAAATCTATAATAAACAGGCCCTTCCGTCTAAAGCAATGGCGAGCGTCAGTGGCACCGGCTCGCAGACGTAATGTTGTGCCTACGCTGCTAGGACCACGTCGCGATAGGACGGGGATATACTCAACTGTTACGGCTCTGAGACACACGGGTGCTGCTAAGAAGTATAAGCTCACATTGCCGACCGCGTCTCCAATGAGACCCTTCATGTCGATTTGCAGGCTCTTCTTGACGACATCGTCAGGGGAGGACAGGGCCTGAAATATATCGAGCCTTCCGCCATCGTGGGGAGCGAGGGCAGGGCCATGGAGCATGTGAGAGGAAGAGGGGAAGAGGCGGTGGGAGGGATGAGGGACAAAGGTAGAGGAGAGATCATCTGTGTCTGGTGTCATCTCATCCTTTTCATTACGACCTCTTGTACGTAGTATCTTGCCTCCCACTCCCCCTCACATCACGTGACACCCCAGACGCGAAAAACGCCACGGCGTGCTCTGCTTCTTCGTCCAATGCCTCGCTCTGCAAATAAACGTCCTGCCCCCAGCCAGTCTGGGCCAACAGCGAAGAAACCGCATCTCGCCTCTACGCAGAGCAAGCCACCGCAAAAACGGGCACGGCCTGTTGTGGGCGTCCCCGACACTGAGACAGATGAATCCGACGAGGACGACAAGATCGTCTCGCAGGACGAAAGCCTAGACAATGAGGGAGACGCAGACAGACTGCCCGGCGATAACGACGACGACATGGGCGGGAAGCCACAGCCTGCAAAAGATCCAAACGGTGTGTGCGACCGTTGCATCGCTTTCTCTACATGCCGCCGAGCTTGCTATCTCAGCTGCAAAGGAGTCCCACAAAGCCCAGAAAGCCTTGCACGAGCAGCGACGCTCCGCAAAGCCACACTCCAGCCTCCTCGCCGATGCAAAACGAACGTGGTCATCTGCGCGGCAGAAAAACATCTCAACCGCCGAGCGCCAGAAGCACATCGCGGACCTCATGGCGGTCGTTTGCGACAAGGTCCAAGACATCGTCTTCAAGCACGACGCCAGCCGCATAGTGCAGACGATCGTCAAGTACGGGAGCCAGCAGCAGAGGGATCAGATTGCTGTGGAACTGAAGGGCAAGTATAAGGAGCTCGCAGAAAGCAAGTATTCCAAGGTGCGTGTGCGGAAGTATCGCACTTTCGTGACGGCTCTTAACAATGTTCTGCAGTTCCTCATCACGAAACTGATCCGCTTGTGCCCCTCTAAACGGCTTGCTATCCTCCTTGAATTTCAGTCGCACGTTCTCCGCTTGCTACTACATCGACAGGCGTCACGAGTCATCGCAGACACCTTTGAGTTGTATGCGACCGCATATGAACGCGCAATCCTCATGCGCGACTTTTATGGTCGCGAGGCAACGCTATTTTCGGTGACCACTGGAAGCGTCGAGGACAAGGCCAAAGCCAAGAAGGGGCTGCGAGGTGTGTTGGAGGGTGCCAATGGGGACCGGCGCAACAGGGTCATGACCGCGTTGAAAGATAACCTGGGGTCTGTGTGCGTAGCCTCGACTAAGTTCTCAAATAATTCCCTTATTGTTTTGCAGATTCAATAATCCAGACAAGGGCTCAATTCGACACGCCATCGTCCATCGCGCCCTGTGGGAATATTTGATGGAGGTGAACGAGACCAAGGATGACGCCGAGCGTGAAAAGCAGCGCAGAGAGATGTATGATAGGTATTACTCTATGGTCTTGCACTCGTACGGCTGCTCAATGTCCTGCTGTCTCCGTCCCAGCTGCCAGGAACTCCTCGCCGACATGGTGCATACAAAAGACGGAAGCCGCGCAGTGCGCGAATTCCTTGTTCAAGGATCCGCTAAGGTAATTATCTCCTTTACCTCATAAATCGTTCTAATGCACCCAATCTCCCAGGACCGTAAACAAATAGTCAAGGTCATAAAGCCCTACATTGAGGCGATGGCCGTCGATGAGGATGCACAGCTGGTGCTTTATACCGCTGTAGATGTTATCGAGTGAGCACTTAGACGTAGTCTCTAGCTGCACCCCTGAGCACTTAACCTCCAGCGACACCAAAATGCTTGCGAAGTCCCTGCTCGCCCCGATCGCCGCGCTCGCGCCGAAACTGCATCAATCCGCTGCCGGCCGCCGCACGCTCCTGTACCCGCTCGTCCCGCGGACGCTGCGGCACTACACACCCGCACTTGTCGCAAGCCTCGCAGAGACAGACCCAGTGCGCGCGCGCACGAGCAAGAAAGACCCCGAGGTGCGCGCTGCCGAGGTGCGCGCCGCGGCGAGCGCGGATCTGCTACGCTGGGTCGAGGACCACGGCGCAGACGTCTCCAGGGAGACCGGGGGCAGTCTCGCCGTCACGGAGGTGATGCTTGCGGCGGACGGCGGTGCGTGACGCGTCTGTGCGCTGGCTGGATCCTTGCTCAATGGCATACTTACAGATAAGTCTGCTGCGATGGACGCGCTTCTCCGTCCGCTAGTATCCGCGTATCCAGCACCCGACGCGCGCCCACACCCGATCGACCTCCCGCACACGTCGCGCATATACAAGACGTTGCTGCAGGGCGGCCACTTCTCGCAGAGCGCGGGCGCCGTCACGCCCGCGCCGCGGTTCTCCGCGCGCGCGTTCATGGCGGCGTTCGTGCGTATTGTCGGCCGCGAGCGTACGCTGCAGTTCGCGCGCGGTACGGGCGCGTTCGTTGTGGCGGCGTTGTTGGAGTGCGTGTGTGCGGAAGGTGAGGCGGGGGTGAAGGAGGAGGTGCGAGTGTGGTTTGATGGATTTGGCGAGGGCGAGGACGAGGGACAGAGGGTGAAGGGGTGGGCCGTCTTGATGGCGAAGGTGCACGCGCTGCGGAGGTGCTCCTTGTAGTATACCGTATATGGAGACACTGAGAGCACACTGTACTTTTGTACAACTCAAAAAAATGCCGTTTGGCTCGTCACGACAGCGGAAATAGTACATATAGCTGTGATATATTGGGCATAGAGTACAAAGTGGCGACACAGTACATAGTGGACGTGGTTCCAGAAATCGAAACATGAGGTAATTTCTATACGGGGTACAATGTAGTATACGACAAGGGGGCTGTGTTCAGTCGTAAAATACGAGCGCCCGCAGCTCGATAGACTCGCGCTTGAGCGCGTCAGGTGGAGTCGTCGGGTCCTCGAACGCGGTATGCGGCGTGAGCGTTGCGACGCTACCGTCCTGCACCGAGTCGAAGCTGCGCCACAAACGTTCATGAGCACCCAACACACACACCCAGGAGTGCCCGCACTCACCACTTGATCAGCACGCCCTCCTCCGGCACCATCCCGCGCAGGTACTTCCATCGATGCGCCGTGCTGAAGCTCACGCCAAACGTCTCGCCATCGCGATCCGGGTAGCGCAACGTCATGGGCACAAGGTCGCGCGTGGAATCGATACTGGAAAAGTCGCACAGCGCAAGGGGCCAGTCGTGCGCGGGGTGATGGATCGGCCGCCACAGGTTCAGAATCTGCACGCGCCCGCGGAGCAATGCGGGCACGTCCGCCGCGGGCAGGTGTCGGTGCACACGCGCGACGGCGGACGCGGGCGTCTGGTCGACGTGCACGCCTGCGACAGGCTGGCGCTTGTCCGGAGTGTCGTCGGACTCGCCAGGGCGGCGCCGGCGGATAGCTGTGGGACAGACGTGTCGGCGGTGAGCGGGGACACGAGGAGGGGGGACGCACTGTGGTCGAAGAACACGACGCGGCTCGCGCCGGTGAGGTCCTTTATGAGCTGCGCGCTCTCAGGATAGTACTCGTCGCGAATCTCGTCGTCGGTGGCGAAGGACGTGTGCTGCGCAGCCTGGCGGAAGTACTGGAAGCCGTTCTTGTCGAGCGTCGGTTCAGACTCGCGGCCGCGCAGGTTTTCGATCTCGACGACATGCGGCTTCTGCGTCCAGTTGCGCTCGCGCTGACCCGTGTTGGGGTCGGAGTTGATGTTCTGCCATGGCTTGGAGCCGTCTTCAGGGGGAGTGAAGTATTGGAGCGCGATAGTGGTGGAGGCGGGCTCGGCGGACATGGTAGGCGGGGAGAGATCTGGACAGTCGGATGAAGTGGTGAGAGAACGTTACTGTGATTGCATCGGATGAGGAGTACTTATACGCTAGTGTAAGTAGACCTGCTGCTGCGTGCGACTCAATGGCGCAAGAAGTTGTGATGTGGTACGCAGACTATTTGTTAGCAGCTCAGTCAGCCGAGTTACAATAAGGCTTATTCAGCCTCGAGGAGGATGACTAGGAGATGGTGATATCACGGCGATAGCTTACAGATTGTTTTGACGTTCTTGTAAGTTACTGTCATTTGGCTGGTGTTCATCACAATATCCTTTTCCTTGAGATCTTGAGGTTCATTGATCACAACAGGGCTGTGTTAAAGATTGAGTTGTGAGCAAAGCTAAGATTACGTCCTTGTAAAATTGTCTACTGTCTGTCCTCCTACTTTCGTCCATTCTCGGCCTGAGTACGAGAGTGTGATCCTACACACCTACCCCGGGCTGCTGTTTCTGCCTCTGGCCCAGCAGACTTCGCATCCTCGTAACGAGCGCCAACTGAAGACCTTACACTCTAGTAATCAACCAACAGGACCACAGTTATTTGATGAGAATCGGCTGGGGCATGCCTAAAGCCATCTAGAGCGTGGATTCAGACAGCGTGGTGGCCCCCGCGTTTCTGGACAAGATAAGATAAGTTCCACTCATGCGCACATGTCCACTGACAAACATGCATAAGTATGTGGACGGGATGGAGCGCCGCAAGTGAGCATGCACATAGCTCGAAGGCTCCTCACACTTTGCGTGATGCGCCAGTCCTAACATCATGACTTGATGCATTCGCAAGGCAGACTGTAGTCACTTTCGGCTCTCGTTGAATTTGGTATTCATTCTGACCGAGGCCTACCTCACTAATCAGATCCCATGTAAATACTTGCTATCTCCTCGCCCTCATCCTCGTCAGCCCGGGCTACTGTAAGTATTCGGCGCATGCGTTAAGGAACGCACAGCTCCGTGTTCCAGCTTACTGCTCCACAAGGTTTTTGTCGAGAATTCAATGGACGTTGCCAAAAGTACTGGTTAGAACTCGATGGAAAAAAGCATAGAACACCGACACCATCGGTGGATACTTAAACATTTCCTGTCAAAGAACAGTTGATGGGTTGGTACTTACACCATCCGGTCAACCGTGGTGGCTGTTCTGCGCAAGATCAAACGACTACTGATGAGCCATCACCACCGTGTTCTCGCTGCATGCGTGCGAGTGAATAAGGGCACATGTACAGCACTTTGATGCCTGAACGCGGTATGTAGACCCCTACAAGGCCAGGTCCATCGGTTAAAGAGGTCTCCGGGAGCTCTTCTGATACCTGAATAGAGCCGGCTCGGCAGTGAGTGCCTTGTACTACTCTTGCTTAAGTCTGCTAGGGTTCAATCGTGCCATCTCAATCTCGTTCAACGTGGCTCTGCAGAGGTTTGTATTTCAAGTGCAACCGTCCAGATTGTCTGAGCCTAGACTGGGACAGACAGAATATGAATTGCACACACCGGACATTTGTGCCCATGATCTTGCAGCACTTTCTGGTCAGGCACGCCATCGGCTAAGTTACCGTCTATTAGTAACTCTGTCAATATTTGACCCCCCCCTCCGCTATAGCTCTCTTAATCCGAACACTTCCCCGATCTTTCGGGAATTATCGGCCCGCCACCCGTCACCATCACCGCCCGTCGTCAGCTCTAGCGACAACCTTTCCCTCGCCGTTCCCACCCCGTCCGCCAACGATCTGTGTGATGACTACCCCAAGGACAACGGCTACCATTACAAAACATTCCTGTGGGAAATAGAGCATTGGCTTGTGCTCAGGGCTGGGTTTTGCACTGTGCGGTGGCAGGCGGAATAAGTACATGGACTCCCAGGCAACCGTAAGCGTGGAAAATGATCGTGGTGCCGACGTCACGGCTGAGATCAAGGTTGAGTTGAGTTGTGGCTAATCAATATTTTTTCTCATTCCCTGTCTTTCAGATGCTCCTCCTTTGACATGGCTTGTGCCGCCATCAATACCTTGATCTTGTCATTGTACTGGAACCAAGGCCTGATAACATGCTTTGAATTCAAGCGCACGCTCCGCGGTGCGTCCCCCGACATAGCGTCTGCATGTTTCGATGTGTTTGTCGTGCATAGTGACAATCCCCTCGTGACCTACAATTGCAAGGTGCATCTTGCACGGTGCCCTGACATGAACCAAAACATTTCACCGACCCCTGCGGCCACCTAAATACACAGCCCGGACCTGGAGTGGTCAACGGGGAAGACGCCTGTGTACCTGGTGATCTACTCACTCCCCGTCTGATATCCCCCATCTTCCTCAAGGCAAGGGTCATTCATACTGATGAACCTTTCTCCCCGCGTTCACCGCGGCGCTTCATGCTGTATTTTGTCAGGGGTCTGAAGCCTATGACTGTCGGAAGGCAAGACCGTATGGGGAGGGGTACAAGTGCTGAATTGATGAGCAGGTTGTGACCATCGAACGTGTATCATCGGACCAGCTTCACGCAAACACCCGTAGAAGGCCCAGTACGTTTTGATCAAGGGATCTAGTCATGTTCCAAGACACGTTGTGCTTCTAGCTGCGGACACAGCGGATACTAACGCGCTTAGCCTCTGACGACCCGATCAAATATAGCACGAGGTGCTACTGTACGATAAAATTCCGGTAGCGTAGGCTACTTTTCGTCTTGCGCAAGGGTGACATGAGATAGAAGATGGGTTCTATGGACATCGAGCAGCTCACCCATGTGCACGTGGCATCCCCTGCGACGTCCACGTAGACTACTCCTGATCCTTAGACTGGGCAGTGAAGGAGTCCGATACGCGGTGGCGGACACTCACGCCTGATAATTTAAGAGTCAGAGCATGGAAGAGATAAAGGACATTATGGTGCGGCGCGTTGACGGACATGCCAGGCGAGACTTCGAGGATTTGAAGTTCTGTCCATATTCCGAGTCAGGGCGAGGATGTAAAAAAATGAGTCTGCGGCAGTGGAAGGAACGCGATGTGGACTGTAGACAGAATTGTGTTGTCTCCGGAGCTAGCATCGTCCCCATGCCTTCTGTCTCTCACCGACTACATTGCAGCCATATTGATATTGTCGTTTTGGTCGTGCTTGCATCGATCAAAACTCTTCGTTTATTTGTGTAGTCAACAACACGATGGGTACTGGATCCGACGCCCATCCCCTCATCGCCGAGTCGACGCTGAGGTCTTCACATCCTTCCCACGGCTATGGAATGCGCAAACTGGAGCTGTTCTGCAAGTCATGATGGTCACACACATTGGGTTCAATCAGTTACATACTCATCCGATGGAATGCGCATCGCCTCATGTTCGTTTGATCATACCATCAGAATCTGGGACGCAGCGACCGGTTCAAAAGTCGGCATGTATACTGGACACTCGGCGGCAGTCTGACATGTCACATTCTCGGCGGATTGTCTATGTATAGCATCAGCGGGTGACGATTATGTGGTCCATATCTGGTCCACGGACGCCACTCACAGGTCCATAAAGGTCTTCAAAGCACCCGAAGATGTAATATCATTGGCCTTTATCAGCCTGAATTGGCTGATTTGAAGAGTGGATCCATAAGAGTCTGGGAACTCGAATCCGCTTCCCCAATCGAGGGGCGTCCAGGGACGCTTTCGGCCTTTGCCATGGCCCCGGACACGAAGCTGGCGATGTCTGTGTCTGAGAAGGGAGATATGATTATTGTTTGGGATGTACGGACATGGACAAAGAAAGAGAAGATCAAGCTTCGCAAGGCCATTGATGTACGCTCGCTGTCCTTCTCGCCTGACTCGGCATACCTCGCTGCTACCGTCGTCTCCGACAACACCTGTGACATCTGGAACGCTCGGGCTTGGAAACGAATCCATTACTTCCAAGGACATGCAGGTTCGATTCGTGCAGCCCAGTTTTCCCCTGATGGATCGCTTCTGGCGTCAGCATCTAATGACAACACCATACGCTTGTGGGATACGAACGTCGTCCAGTCGCCGTGCCAGGACCCCTTCACCGCCCATATTGCTTTGTCCCCGCTTTGGGCAATTTTTGCCACCAGCTCCGACGGGAGTGTCGAAGTGCGGATGATGGAGTCAAACAAGCTGGTGTGGATGCAGCCCCATAGATCATCCAACTGGTTATTTGAAGCCATGGTGATGTCCCCAGACGACAAGTTCCTCGTTTTATATAGAGAATTGGATGCAGATTCGGATGTCCACATCTTCGACCTGCATTCCAGTCAGCTCTATGCCAGATTCACGCGTCCTGGCGGAGGAAATATGGCAGGTATTTCATTTCGCTTCGATAGCAGACAGATCGTATTTGGTGATGATCAATGCCGGGCCGAGCTCTGGGACTTGTACAGTCGCACCCGTGTGTGGCAATCGCAAGTCTCGGATTCGGTCGATTGCATGGCGTTTTCTCAACAGAACGATCTGGTCACGTGGCTGGGACGGTATTCTTTTGGCCTGCTAGATGCTATTTCAGGTGAAGCAGCAATTGGTGGCATATCGCGTCAGACTCACACCAAATCCACCTTGCCTGGGCTGCGGATGGGACACGGCTGCTGACGAGTGAACGGGGTGGCAGAGCGCGTGTTTGGGATGTGACACCGGCAAGATCGACCAAGGAGGTCTACTTGCTCTTCGAATGCGATACCTCAGATCGCACGACATTCTGCTCCTTCTTTGACAGCCACAGATGCATCCTCACAGACCACAGCCTCTTCACCATACCCCCCCAGCACCGTCCTCCATACGCCGCGAATGATCTGGTACCTCCGGAGACAGTGTTGAGGTTGCAAGAGGATGGCTAGATCTGGCGGGTCAGCGTAATGAGCGAACGCCGAGTGTGCTGGCTCCTGCCGGCATATAGCCAGCGTTCAACGAAGATATCGCTATCTCGCGCGATAAAGTCATGTTGGTGACAGATTCTCGTTCGTAGATGCACTAGTAGATCACCATTTACTGTACCATACCGTTCTTCTTCCAGCTACTAGCTGTGTACAATTGTGTCGCCAATCTGATTTTGAGCACACTACGTTCAAATGACTTTGTATGTCGTTGCATTATTCGAGGGAAGTGATGTCAGAGCTGGAGACCAGTGCCGCATGGCTAAATTAACGACATTCATAATAGGGCAAGGGAAGCTGCCTCCCCCCACAAGATGGAAATTTCGTGGTGTCCGGCACCGGTACCGTAAATGCCGCAAAAGGCATGCGCATACGTCGTTGCTTGATAGAGCAGGAGACGAAATTGATAGCGACAGTATATCCGATCCAGGTACGTTAAAGCTCCGTGAGGAAGCACACCGTCTGGCACGAGTATTAGGTCCAGCCTCAGACAGGGGAAAGCATGTAGAGAGAACGATGAGGATGAAGAACGAGACGATGCAGTAGGCCCAGCTACTAGTACGCATGAGGCAGGGCATGCATTGAGACGGGAAGAAGGGCTCTGTGGCGGCTCTGTACAGTGAACGGACAAAGTGCTACTGTGTAGGCGAAGACGCTGTGCAAGCCGGAACCGATAGCGCGAGCTGTCGATCACCCCGAGCTTCACACTACCTGCCCTGTGCGGGCGTGCGTAACTGCATTTCTTCGGGATGGGCATGTTGCGTTGCAAGGCTAAAAGGTGGGGTGTAGACCCCCTTCTACTCCCAGCTCAGTTCGCAAGGCCGACTTGTGTTAGTTGTCGTATCCCACATGTTCCACAAAAAAAAACAAAAAACAAAAAACAAAAAACAAAAACAAAAAAAACGCTGCGTAAGCTGTCAACGTCAGCCACGTAGAGGATATCAAATGTGTCGATACTAATTATACTGAAGAACAACCGGCCCGTGGCAGGTCTATATCGTACTGCGCTGGCCGCGATGAGATCAAACCGCGATCATGTTTATACTGAGGAAATACTTGACTGCCAGAACAGCCCATGATCGACATTCTACCGCCAGGGTGCCAGGTCAGGCAGAAGGATAGAGGGTGTTACGACACGGTAAATCGTATCGCTGCGACGTACGAGGAAAAAACCTTCTCTTTGAGAATTGCGCTAGCCTCTCGATTCCATATCCAAGACCTCTTCCGTCAGAATGTAAAAGATGTGTTCCAATAGTTAGATGTGTGGTCTTGCATGGCTGCTGGTATAAGTACAGAATGTCAAAACGATACGAATCGCGTGTTTCTATGATGATCTTGTCCATGCTCTTCATCTTGACACAGATCCCCCCTGCTCGGACAAGTTTTACGCGTTCCTGACAGCAGACTGACTGGAGAAGAACATACGTACGTAACACCATCGCTTTTGTCCATCATGATCCAGATCGGGAAATCCTGCTTTCATTCCTCTGATTTCTGAGTCCGAGGTCATAAACATAAACGACATTCGCCTGCTGTCCACGTTTTTGTGTCGATGGACGGAGCATGGAGAGTATTTTTTTTGTTTGACAAAATATCACAGCCGAACATCCTGCAATACTGCAGATCGCGTTGGAGGGTGCGCATCGCGCCCAACGTCCGTCCACAATGCACCCTGGATTACCGTAAACAAAAAGCAGCTCCACGCTCACCCCGAATTGGCCACTGCACAGTGCACAGAAGTGGCGGTGACTAAGTGTCCCGCACGACGAACGTAACGACCACAGGACGAACCGACGTGTAATGAAATACGCGGGAGGCACAGTAGGCGTTTCGTCGGGAGTTGAGCACGCTAAATGATATGTTTTTCAGCACACCGCGGAGCTACGGACGAACATGGCAGTGAGAAAGTTTCCAAGGAGACAATGCCAAGCACGTGCGCACTTTATTAGACCGGTCGGTCGTGCCTGGTTCATTAACTGCCTCTCTTTTCTATTCCCTCAACCATCTCCCTCGAACATTCGCCCTTCTTCTCTAGGGTCCCCTCCTTCGTTTTTGAAAGACGCTCATTCTACGTTACATTCTGTACCCAACAATGTTCTCTCGCTCTGCCGTTGCAGCACTCGCTGTTCTCCCCTTCCTAGCTTGTGAGTGTGTCTGTTCATTTTCAATGCTCGAGTACTCATCGCAGTCCCCCCTCTCGATCCACCCGTCTACGGATATTTCCTGTCGTACACCGCTCAACAGCCGCCTTTGCTACGACCTGCACCCGCTCGTACACCATTAAGGCTGGGGACATCTGTGACGGGATCTCAGCCGCCAATCATGTATCAACGTGCGTTTTCTACACTCTTCCCCTCAGCGAGCCCACTCTCTGACCCGCTACGCGTCTGCCACCTCTGGCAGTTACCAGCTGGCTGTCGTGAACGTAGACAAGATCGATACTACCTGCTCGAACCTTGTGCCTGGTGACAGCCTCTGCATGGGTACAGCTGGCGAGGACTGTACCACCACCTACATTGTCCATCCCAACGACACCTGCGACCTCATATCCTACATGGCTGGCATCAACAATACTATCCTGCATCTAAACAACCCCCAGATCGACGCGAAATGCACCAACATCTATGTCGGCGAGGTACGTACCCTCGTTTGCAACCGGGCTTTCGTTGCCGTGGTTCCCGCATCACACTTCAGTGACTGATCTCATCTGACGGCATCACCTGCCTCTCATTGATGTAGGTTCTCTGCACGGCATCTACTGTCCAGGTGCCCGCGCCGCCTGCCAACGGTTACATGCCCGGCGCAACCGTTCCCACCACTGCCGCCCCCGCCCCCCCATCGTCCACGCCTGCATTCGCCCTCCCATCGTCCACGAGTGCATTCGCGCCACAGTCTTCCGGCACAGACGATGGGGACGACGACGGCATCCCCTACTGCGACGAGATTTAAGCTGTATACCACTTGCACCCCTTCTTGCTTCACCCCTCCGTAGATGTCCATACTGCTGCCACAGCGCTAACGTCCCTCCTGTGATATACCCTTTCAGCATCTGGCTAATCATCTTTTTCATACCTTGACAATCTCATTTGGTACACTTACTAGTAGCATCGCCGTTGACGTGCGCGGGTCCCTCACCTTTCCCTATTCCCCTTCCTCTTCATCGCCGTATACCGGCCGGGCCGTGCGTGGTGTTTTGGTTGTGGATGGATTGCAGATAGCGGGGTTATCTTGCTGTTACATTCTTGTTACTGCCCTCAAATTCGTTTCCCAGTGGTGTTTATGGGGCGGATGTAGGCGCAATACACCGCTTTATGTGTGTGTTGTCTTTTGTTTGAGGTTTGTTCTGCCTATGATGTGGGACCACAGTCGGGTCGCAACCAAACCGTAATAGTATCGCGGCGCGAAAGTGAACATGGTACCAGTACGATACGAATCAGGATCAATCAGACAATGACGCACAAACGTGAGTTGTGTGGATGCAAACAGGAATAACAAGATAGAGCGACGGGACAAGAAATGAATGCTATGCCTGTTGACAATGAGAGGGGGTGTGATATGCTAATGATGTATTGTACGGAAAGTATATGCGTGTGCTGCCATTTGGTCCCACGCTCGGGCTCGTTCCCTGAGATCGCGTCCGCCTTTCACCGTGACCTACTGAGCGTCTCCCTGCGCATATGACTATGACACATCCCGCCTGCCCCGGCAACGCCTCCCGTCCCGCTGCCGCCCTCGCCCGCAAGGCGCAGCCGCGCGACCGCGGCCCGCAGCACGTCGAACACAGCCTCGTGCGGCGCAGGCTGGATCGAGTCGACCGTGTGCAGCACGATGAGCCCGCTCGTGGGCGAAAACGTATACGTCGAGTTCCTGCAGAACCGTGCACGCGTCTCAGCGGAAAGAGGAGAGGAAGTGACAAGGGAGAAAAGGGGGACGCACACTTCCCACTCGGCAAGCCCGCCGCTGACGCGTGTGCGCCCGACGACGCCGAGTCCAATGAACACGCTGCGCGTGCGCCGGTCGCACGGTGCGTCGGAGAGTGACGGGAACGGGGGTGGGGATGGAGGGGAGGGCGGCAGGCGGGGGTTGTGAGGCCCATGTACGACTAGCTTGCGGAGGTCCACGGTGAGGTCGGCGTAGATCGCGTTGAGCGTGTGACGGATGAAGACGGAGGAGGCGAGGTAGAGCGGGAGGCCTGCACGGCGTTACGGGTTAGCGTTAGGAGTGATATCGGTCGGAATCAGGGTGCACCTTCGATATGGAGTGTTCGTGGGAAGGGCGAGGGCAGCGCCGTCGGCGGAGTGTATGACAGACGGACCTTAGGGCTGTAGATAGAATGTGGGGTGGAAGAATCGTCTGCGGAGAGCGAGTCCCGGTTGCGGTCGGTACCTATGACGGACGGAGATGTGGTTCCTAGCGCGTGCGGAGATGAAGAAGAAAGTGGTGAAGTCTCGCCGTGTGCGACGTGCGTGATAAGGCCTGTGGAGAAGAAGTCGAGTAGTGTGTGTTGAAGAAGGTCAATGGCGCTGCCTGTGTGAGCGGACATCGGGTGGGAAAGGTCAAGCGACGTCAATAACAGCGACAACGACAAATTTAGAGCTTTACGCGCACCTGTGCGGATGTCCCATTCTTGGTCTGAGAGTTCTGCGGAAGAATTGGGGTCGGGTGTCTGTAATGGATCCTCAGGGACCGAGGACAATGCGGAGTGCGGCCGCGCATGGAGGTAGGAAGGGGCGGTGACTTTGGGGGAAATATGCAATGGACGGGGAAGTCGAAGGTGAGGAACATGGCGCATGGCGACGATGGAGGCCATCGTTCGCGGCAGTGTGGTCAAGCAACAATACTACTCCACAGTGTGACAAACGTTATTTGTGCAAGGGACAAATAGGGACACGTGACTGGCACACCTCAGACCTCCTCGAGGTAGCCTTGCACGATGAGGTGCTCGACGTCCGCTCTACGCACCATGAACCGCTGGCCCTTTTGAAAATCAATTGTGCCTAGCTCAGTCTGAATAACGCCGCAGTCGCGCACGACCCGCACGAGCACATGCAGGTCCTTCGGCGGGTGCGTGATGCTGGCGGAGATGTCGAGCTCGTTGGAAAAGTCGCCGCGGAAGTCCATCATCGCCGCATTGTACTCGCGCAGAAAGTCGACCTCGTGTGGGGAGAGGCGGGCACGTGTGTCGGCGTTGCCGAGGAGGTGTGGTAACGCGCCGCCAACGGCCCAATACATGTCACGGAGGCGGTCAAGGCGGTGCGCGTGGTAGGCGAGGAGGCAGCGCTTATTGCGTAGAACGGCGGTCTGGTACAAGAGGAGAGCAGGAGTCTCGCCGGTGAAGGCGGCGCCTTGCTGAGCATCGATGGTGACGGTGATGCGCTCCTCGAGGTCGCGTTGCTCGCGGATGATGGCGCGGACGAGGTTGTCATTGTACTTGAGAAGGGTCTCTGTCGCTGTTGACCTGCGAGACTCTGTGACGAGCTGTGTGGCGAGGTCGCCGAATTGGCGAGTGGAGGAGCTCATGTCGGTGGCTGTCCTAAATTCGACCCCTTTGCACATAACCCGGCGTGTGACCTTTCCGTGACCGATGGCGTTTGGATCTCAGATCGCGGTCATCGCCTGTCACGCTCTCGCTTGCTTCCCATACTAGTCGTTTATCATGGCCCCAGGCGAGTCTCAGGACATTGAGTCTGCAACATCTGCTATCCAGTGAGTTGTACGCTATCCCCCGTACAGCCATCTTATCTCTTCAACAAGATCGCAACCAGACAACAAAACACGCCGCTATGACCGTCAGCTACGGTGAGCCATGTCCTACCTCGTAAGCTGCAGCCACTAGGATGCCAACTCGTTGCGTAGGCTGTGGGCTGCCACCGGACAATCTGCTTTGGAGTCGGCGCGCGTCCTCGTCTTGTCCGCGTCTGCAACCTCAACCTCTATCTTGAAAAACCTCGTTCTTCCAGGTGTTGGCCACTTCTCCATACTCGACCACCGCACCGTCTCCCCTGAGGACGCTGGCAACAACTTCTTCTTAGAAGGCTACGATAGTGTGGGCAGGTCAAGGTCTCGCGAGGCTGTCCGCCTCCTCCTTGAACTCAATGACAACGTCGACGGCAATGCCGGTACCGACGATGTTGCCGACGTCATTGATAACAATCCCGCTTTCATCACTTCTTTCTCTCTCGTCATCGCTCACAATCTACATCCTATCGTTCTGAACAAGATCTCCTCTCTTCTCTGGTCCGATCAGGCTTATCCACCCCTCATCGTCGTCAGATCTGCAGGCTTCCTCGCCGAGTTCTACATCCAATACCACGAACACGACAGTAAACGCCTATCCGCATCTGTTGAGTGTGCAGTCTGACCGTTACTATATAGTCATCGAAAGCCATTCCGAGACAACTCCCTCCCTCCGCATCGACAAACCTTTCCCCGCCCTACTCGAGCATGCCATATCGCTCGACTTTGATAACATGGATCCTACTGATCATGGACATATTCCTTTCGTCGTTATCCTTGTACGCGCTATGCAGGATTGGAAGAATGCTGTGGGTGCAGCCTGATTTTATATCGCTCGCTGCATTTGACTTGCATTGTAAATGCGCGAATAGCATGACGGCCACCCGCCAAAGACCTACGACGAAAAGCAAACTTTCAAGCGTGCCGTTCTTGGCATGAAGGTCAAGCTTGATGAAGAGAACTTCGATGAGGCCGCTGCGCAAGCCTACCGCGTCTGGACCGAGACTACCGTGCCCTCCGACATCACTGCCCTCCTGGACGACCCAAGGCTCAGTCTTGACACCCTCACACCCGCCTCGCCCCCATTCTCCCACCTGCTCTCCGCCCTTCGCCAGTTCGCTTCCCAGCCTCCATACGTCCTGCCACTGACGTCCACCCTCCCGGACATGAAATCCGACACCGCGAATTATATCGCCCTCCAGCGCCTGTACAAGACCCGCGCTGAAGAGGAGCGCGCCGTCTTCCGTGGACTCGTGCAGATCCCCATCGACGACGCGCTCGTGGATGTTTTCGTTAAAAACGCACACGCCCTCCGCTTGCTCCGCGGCAGGCCGTGGGGTGCTCTCGATAATGACAAGCCTGCCCTCGGTGTGTGCTTCAGTTCTATGAACACTTATACGTACTTGGCTGAACACCTGCCGATTCGGTGCAGCCAATGCCCTTGCGATTTCTCCCCGCGAGACCGTCACGCACCTCGTCCTCTCCGCGCTCTCGGCCCTGTCCACTGCGCGGCTTCCGCAAAATGGCGCCGCTGACGCAGATTTCCCGCCAATCTCGGCAGACGCACTCCGCGCACATGTAGAGGTAATAGTGGGTCCCCATATCCTATTGCCCGAGAAGGAGCTGGACGACGCGATCGGCGAGATGTACGTAGCTACATACCTTCCCACCTTTTGCTCGTTTCTGTGCTGACGGCTGTGTGCGCAGAGTTCGTGCGCCGACAGCCGACCTCCCAAATGTCGCAGCCTTCCTTGGCGGTCTCGTCGCACAGGAGGCCATCAAGATGATCACAAAGCAATATGTTCCGATCAACGGCTATTGCGTCGTCGATCTCGTGGACACTTGGACGGGCATTATCGGTCCTTAGATTCATAGAGTTGTGAAGGTTGTAGACCATCACCTCCAAGCTTCATCATGACCAGCAGTCAGTCCCGAAGCTGTTAGATAGTCCAATTCAATGTCTCATTCAGTGCCTAACGCTTTCCCTGAATTTATGTATACTCTTGGCGTGTGGTCATAAACACAAAACTCCTTCTGTACAGTATAGCATGCTAAGAAGTATCAAGGCTGCCCATGGGTACATACCTGTAGGTTCAAGTACCCCGCTTGCATGTTTAAAAACCTGTAGCTGCATGCATTGTTGTTATTGATATAGAAGTATAAGGCATGGAGCAAGTAATGGTGTGCACATGGCAAGCAGAGCACTACGATGGTAGCATGCAGGGTAGATGAGGTGTGCCATTGTTGCTTTGGTGCAGGACAGGTGTAAGCAAGTGGGCACAGTGTGCTGGTACACAGGTGTGGGTGGGTACGCACACGCAGGTCAATAATGCTGCTGAACAGGGGTGAGGAAGGTGGTGGACAAGGGTCAGGGGTCAGGAACCATGCATGCACCCACCAGCTGGCTTTGCTGCTGTCCACTTTGTGGTAGCCATCACCCCGGCCGCCGCGTCGTCTTCCACCAACGTTGTCTCTGCCGACTCTGTCGCAGCCCTCGCCGTTCACGGCTCTTTCAACGCCAGACTCATCAACTTTCCGGATGGCACGGGCGAGCTTGACATGGAAGCCGACTTTGAACACGTCGCAGGTATATAGTGGGGTGGCAGAGGATCGAGGAGCGAATGCGCTGGACGACGTCACGAACGACGATTTTCCCTGTCGAATACTAGAAGGACTGCCCAGTGTCCCAGCCTATGTTATCCACATGTTATTTTCTTTGATACTTCTATTTCCGTGCCTTTCTTGCTCCGTCACCCACGGCCTCTGCGAGGCCGCGGGAGGGCATTTCCACATAGTTCTCCTTTGTCCGGTCTAAGCAGGCCACGGATACCGGCCCTGGTATCGTAGATTAGAAAAAACAGGTACGAGTATATGTAGGGAGAGGAAGTGTAGTGTCACCTGTACCTCCAGGATTCCCTTGTCGCTTCGAACTCAGAGTCATTATACTGGTTCCCATCGGAGCCTCCTGTGTGAACGTAAACGCTCGCGCAAGCACGCACAGTACTCCCCTTCACTGTGCAACGATGGACCGCAAGATTGTCTTGGATGCCTTTGTGACCGGGTTTTGCTCCACTGTTGTCTTAAATAAACGGGCTTCTTCCGCAGACACGAATAATGTAGCATATAGGATTTATCGTTTCTAATTATTTGCGTTAAGACCGTTCGTTCCCTGGTAGAAAAATCATTGCACATGATCAACTCACGAGTACTCCCGACACGTAGGCCAATCTCTCTCATCGATGAAACGCAGAGGCGGAGGCGGCGGCTGCCCGGCGGAAAGCCGCGGGCTCGACCTGTGAAACGCGAGAGCGTTGGTGGCTCGGTGTTGCGATGGACAAGTTGATGGTATCGTAACGGTGACTGTCATTCAAGTTTTGGTGTGCGAACGATGTCTTATCAGTATATACATGTACTTATCTTGACTTTCCTGAGGCTCCTTCGTTCCACCGGAGACTCCTACCGATGCTCAATGGCATAGTTCCGACGGACTCTCGACTCATATTGCTTGTGCCTAGTTGAATGACTCGGAAGGCGAGTAGGCGAATCGGGTGCAGTGTTAGTGCATGCCTCGACTCGCGCCTCGGCGCTGTCTTTCTCTCACCTCTCTCGTCTTGTCTCAATGCGTGGGCTCATCATACCCATGGAACATACTCGCACGAACTACTGTATCACGATCGACAAATTTGAGACCGCAGGTATTGTCTGTATCGCTGCTGGTCCAAGGTCGCTCGTGGGAGGACATATAGTCGAAAGTTTGGTCTGTCGTGTACAGACCAGTATGTGAAGTTGTTGACAGCCTGCCCAGTGCTGACAATTGGACACCATTGTGCATAGTCTTTGGGGGGGGGCTCAGTTTGACGGGGACAGCACAATTGCGGGAGTCGACATCTGTCCCAAACCGAACGATTGAGCCTGAGTGGACGTGGGTTGATTGATCTGATACACCTGAACAAGTTTTAGGCGTCACAAAGTCAAGCTTCCAGCCAGCTGAGATGCATCTCATGAATTCGAGGTGCTAGCCCCGTATACTGTGGGCTGTAGCAATACCAGTGTTGTGCCAACTCGAAAACAGAGACCAGTCAGACACCCTGCGGTCCATGTAAACCGAATAGGGAATCGCCACTGACAATGTTTGTACGCCGCACTGTCCTCACAGGTCAGACATCGATATCTTGATGCCATTACAGCTTGGTCTGCAGGACTTTTCTCTTCGAGCAAGGTAACGACGACTCGACTTTCACTAAATTCACTTGTCAAGGAAGCATCCTTTGGTTGACAAGCTGCGGAGAGTCTTTACTGTGGACACAGGGACTGAAAAGCTTCGGATTCGGATGTTACAAGGTTTATCGAGCGTTCATCCATACTACAGTGGCACTGTAGTATAGTTTGACGGCTTCGCACTGGAAATAAATCCGCGTGCTTCTTTTCAAACAGTGGGTTCATCGAGCGACTTCTTTTCCCATCGGCTTCTTCGCCGCTAACAAATAGATAAGCCCACGCTCGCTTGCTATCGGGTATATCTGTCCGGAATAGCTCAAGAATAATAAGAGGAGACAAAAATATGGTAATGCCCGCGTTTTGAAATGTGCCTATCAGTCATATGTAGTGGTTCTCTGACCTGAATTCGACTTGCTTGCAGGCTCGATAAGGAATAGTTGCTCCAAGAGCCTGTGATACGGCTTTTGCGATCGCCTGAGGGCAATGGTTGCAGACAGGCTGCTGTTTGCCCGAGATGTGATCAAGAAGGCGTTTATAACACATCGATGGGCGGAGGGAGTGTCAGTAGTGTGCCCTCTCTGCAACTGCCACGCATATCTGGGCGAGTCTTGACCAGGAGGTAGCCAGCGTATTTGCATACCGATAGCAAAGATGTCTTCGAACGGGCCTGTTCTTCCACAGGCAGCTGGCTACGGCGTCGGTATGTCTTACCTCCCTTCTTGGCTTGAACATATAATTCTGATCGCACCATTGCCAGTCGTTGGTGCGTATTCAGTCTCATCGGAAGACCCTCCCTCCCGCTGAGGTCCACGTGATTCCGCGCCCACAGGCATTGGTCTGTTCTTCAGTGCGTTTATGATCATCTTGACGGCGATCCAAACGAGATACACGGGGTTCTCGCCAAAGTCCACAGAGGAGTTCAGCAGCGCTTCACGAAGCATAAAGCCAGGGCTCATCGCCTCGGGTATCGTGTCTGCATGGACAATGGCGGCGACACTTGTAAGTGACATGTTAGATCAATAGACGATGTCTGTTTAGCATTGGTATGCAGCTGCAATCGTCTGCTGTTGCGTACAAGTATGGCATTTCCGGGCCTTGGTGGTACGGTGCTGGAGCAACCGTGCAAGTTCTTCTCTTCGCACAGGTATGCGGGCATCCCTCTGGGTACAGCGGGATAAGAAACTTATGTTGCCGTATAGCTTGCAGCCAAGCTCAAGCTGAATGCTCCGTATGCGCACACATGGCTCGAGATCGTCGGGGCTCGCTGGGGCAATCTCGCCCATGGCATTTTCATGTTCTTTGGGTATGCTTGATCCACATGCAAACGCACACATATCCGTTCTTATCATTCTCTTGTGCAGTCTCGCAACGAACATCATCGTCTCTTCCATGATTATCCTGGGCGGTTCAGCGACAGTGACGGACCTGACGGGAATCAGCACGATCGCTGTGAGTCCCATCATTCGCATGACCGATTACATGGACTCAGTGTTGTGAAGGCGTGCTTCCTCATCCCGCTGGGCGTGGCCATCTACGTCGTCGTTGGCGGCATGCGTGCGACCTTGCTTTGTGACTAGTAAGCCGTCCAGCAGGGCTGCGCGGAACGGTAATTGCTCACGCGCTTGCCCACTGGTAGCACGCACACGAGCGTCCTCTTTGCCATCGTTCTCACGTTCTGCTTCACCGTCTACGCCACCTCGCCAAAGATCGGGTCTCTGTCAAAGATGCACGAGCTACTCACGCTCGCTGCGGAGACGCAGCCCGTTTCCGGAAACGTGCACGGGTCGTACCTGACGATGCGCTCGAAGAACGGGCTCATCTTCGGCGTGATCAACGTCATCGGAAACTTTGCGACGGTCTTCCAGGATCAGGTATACTGGCAGCGTGCAATCGCTAGCAAGCCTGCCACATGTGTCAAGGCATACCTGCTGGGCGGCCTCGCATGGTGCGTCGCCGCCTCAGCGTCTCCGACCCTCGCCTGACTTGGTGACTTATTTGGCTTATCATCTGCAGGTTCGCTATTCCGTTCGCGTTCGCCACAACCCTCGGCCTGGCGGCTGTGGCACTTGGCGGCGACCCTGACATGGCGGTCTTGACGCCGGCAGATGTGTCGGCTGGGCTGCCCGCGCCGGCGGCGGCATCAGCACTCCTAGGTAAACCTGGCGCCGCCATCCTCCTCGTCGTCCTGTTCCTTGCGGTCACGTCTGCAACATCAGCAGAGCTCATCGCTGTGTCATCCATCCTGACATACGATGTGTACAAGGTAGGCCTCCGGGTCTGTTTTGGTTGCAGGCGGCTGTCGCTGACGCGTGGCTTGTCCGTTCAGAGGTATTTCAACCCAATGGCGACGGAGGCACAGATCCTCAGAATGTCGCACTATATGGCTCGTCTTTTGTTTTTATGTGATGGGTGTGGGGAGACTAATCGAGGTAGCTATGTAGATCGCGTTGTTCGCGGTGGTGATGGGCACTGTTGGTGTCATTTTCTTCTACGTTGGCATCTCGTTAGGCTGGCTCTATGTGCGTAGCGTCGAAGTCTTTCTGAGTGACCCATGCTGATTCCCTCGCTATGATAGACGTTCATGGGCGTGATACTAGGCGCAGGAGTCGTTCCGATCGCTCTCTCGGTCGTATGGTCCAAAGCAAATAAGTGGGGATGCATCCTTGGCGCCGTCGCGGGCTTCTGCAGCGGCATCATTACGTGGCTCGTCGCTACGAGCACACTCAACGGCGGCGTCATCAACGTCTCCACTTCGGGCGGTGAGTACGGCCCATCACACCCGTTTCTGTGACTGCTGACTACGGTGCTATGTCTGCAGGCGATCTCGAAATGCTGTCAGGAAACATTGCGTCGATCGGCGTTGGCGCTATCGTCGCTGTTGTCTCATCCCTCATCGTACGTCCTTGCTCAAGTATGGTCGCTGACGCCTGTTCATGCTTTCTACTCGACCAGTGGCCGGACGACTTTGATTTCAAGGCTACGCGTGCGCTGAATGCGCCTACGGCTGCAGAGGTCGCACGTGAGAACAACTCTGATCTAGATTTGAAGAACGACTCGAAGAGCCAGTACGAGAAGCAAGCCGTCGTCGACGTGCAGTCGCTGAACGAGTCGCAGTCTGGTGTCACGGTCGCCGACCATGACGATTTGGATCCTACACCACTCAACAAGGCGTTCCACTTTGCATTAAAATCCTCCGTCATTCTGGTGGGCCGCATCTATCATCAACCAGGTCGATTGCTGACCATGACTACACATTGCAGACGCTGGTGTTGATTATCCTGATCCCACTTCCACTGTTCTTCGCACAGACGATTTATGGCTTGGCCGGATTCTCTACTTGGGTGATCATCAGCATCATCTGGTGTTTCGCATCAATATTCGCAGTCGTGTTCTACCCTCTCTGGGAGAGTAGGGATGCCCTGCGCCAAATCGGGGGCGGGTTGGTCAAAGTACGCGGATGTATGCTATGTATTCCACACTGAGACTGATGTCCCTCGCAGGATATATTCTCGCCTGGCAGTGGCAAGTACTGCGGACCGGCGGCCGTGGGGTCCCGTGCTTGATTGATGCTAGATTGATGTAGGTGACGATGCGGGATGCGCCGGCGTGCGCTCTGTCAATTCATGTCATATATGTATGATATCAACACGATGTTTATGAATGATGTCCTGGACGGATGCGTGCCAATGTTTGTACGTACACGTTAGCGTCCTGTAGTGTCCCAATGCGACTTTTCTTTCGTCCTTCTGGACAGAAAACTTGATAATTCTGTTTGCGTGCGATTCATTCGCGGCTCTATTTGGGGGTATGACGCAGAGCCACGTCCACATCGCTCTTAGTGAACAACAGTGTTGGGGTTGAGCGTGCAGAAAGAAGGGCCAGTCGAATCACGGTTGTCTCTGCACAAGCACTAAGGAACGGCTCGGAGCGTGTGTGGTTTTTCTGAGCATGGACTCGAACCCGGGATATGCATGTAAAGCAGGGCGGGTGCCAGTCGGTGGATTCGCGAATGCCCAAACTACGCTGAAGATGTACGTCATTTGATAGTAGAAGGGATAGTTAAAGACATCCACCCTACTCACCTGAAGATACACATCGTTTAGGTGGGATGGACCCGGCGAGTGTCGGCTCCTCGGGTGGGACGGATCCGGGCTCACGGAAAGCGGACGTTCACGGAGAGCAGATGGCTCCCGAAGCGCAAGGGGTTCGCTACAATTCATGGGGTGCATGATCACTGACCACTTGAGAAATCGGACTCTATTCGACCATCTTTCATCACGACATCGGAATTGTTTTCCTGCAATTGGCCAGATTGGGAGCAGATCTTGCGCCGCTGGTCGCTAAGATAGGATCGGCAACGGGAGCTAGAACATACTTGCCAGCGGCGCCGGTATAGGAAGGTGTCCAAGAACCACCGCCCTACTATACTATTAGCAAAAGGTGACAAACGGAAACATTCGCTGCGAGACGATGTCTTTCACAGGATAAGTTGTATGAATGTCTGCTGGGGCACGCCGCCGCCATTTTTAACATAGGAAGGACGAACGACAGAGAATGCAACATCGTGGGAGCCAAGGGGACGTCGAGACATAAGATGTAATGTCACGAAGGGCGGAAGAGAAGGGTGGGTCCAGGTAGTGTGTCCAAGTGTGCCTTATCGCTGTCATGGTACAATACATGTCCTCGTATCGCCGCGGATCCAAGGTGTCTGGCCTGGTCTGTTGTACACAAGCCAGTGCGTCGACTGCCTGTTCGATACTGCTGCTGTCAGTCGGACACGGTGCGCATCGTCAAGGTCTTTGATAGACTCGGGGACAGCTTTTTTTGCAAGGATACGACGATGGATGACTGATTGGGGTTGACGATCCAATACACCTAACCAGATTTTAGATGTCACGACCTCAGCTTTTGGCTACGAGGTCTTCCCAGACTACCGGAGACACATCTGGATCTGGGAGTATCAACATCGTGTCTTCAAGCTAGCGGCGCCTAATAGTGCGCCACACCCGCCTCCCCGCAATTTCCATCTCTGAGAACACGCCGCAACAGCACGCTCCCTTGTGCGCTCTCACTGCACCCACCTGCAACACCCAGAAGCATGATTGCGCTTCCCGCACGACCATGCTGCCTCGCGGACCCGGGCCCTGCAGGTATACCTCTAGTCTGCAGCCATAGAGATCCTGCGAGCACCTTCGGACTCCCACGGACTAGGAACATAGTACCCATGGGGCCGCTAAGCGCGGAGCGCTTTTTCCTTCACACAGTCCTTGTAGCACACACCAATACAGTATATACCAGACCGCCCTGTACCCCCAACCCCCACAAACTGAGTGGGGCACGCGTTGCACAGCAAGCACAAGATTTAAATCCAGGTGGCTTCTATTAAACACTATGGAAAGCTTCGGATGCAGATGCATGAATGTGAGGGCGCTTATTTTCGAACAAGCAGACACTTGGTTTTCTTTTTGTTTTGGTTGAGCTCAAGATACCAAGGGGAACGGCGACTTCTTTTCCCATCAGCATGCTCGCTGCTGACCAACAGATAAGCCCGCACTCGCTTGCGACGAGGTATTATCTCCCCAAAATAGTTCAAGAACAATATAGGCTTACGGAGATAGGAATGTGGTGATTGTCCGCGTTTTAGAGTGTGCCTGTCTGTGGTCTTTTTGACTGATCGAATTGCAGGTTCGATAAGGGGTGACTAACCGCCCTCCGAGCGGCGTTTTTATGCGAGGTGATGATAACAAACTAGATTCGTTGAATGCAGAACGACTATCTTCTGCTGAGGTCAGCTGCGGAGCCTACAGGTTCGCCGGAGATATGATAAAGAAAGCTTTATAACGCTTCGATGGACAGAGGGAGCACTAGTAGCGTGTCTTTTCCCAGCGCGGTTGTCTGCAAGCCCCACGCATCTTTGGGCGAGTCGTGACCAGAGGAAGGAAAGCGTATCCGCATACCAACAGCGAAAACATGTCTTCGAACGGGCCCGTTCTTCCGCAGGCAGCTGGCTACGGCGTCGGTATGTCTTTCCACCTATTATTGGCGTGCACATATAATTCTGACTGCACCATTGCCAGTCGTTGGTACGTGTTCGGCTGGTCAGGAGTCCCTTTTTCCCGCTGAGATACATATTATGCCGCGTCCATAGGCATTGGTCTGTTTTTCAGTGCATTAATGATTGCCTTGACGGCCGTCCAAGCGAGATATACTGCGTTCTCGCCAAAGAATACAGAAGAGTTCAGCAGCGCTTCACGAAGTGTAAAGACAGGACTTATCGCCTCGGCTATCGTGTCTGCATGGACATGGGCGGCGACACTCGTAAGTGTTATGTTGCATCGACAGATAATATCCGTTTAAGTATCGTCATGCAGCTGCAATCATCCGCCGTTGCGTACAAGTATGGTATCTCTGGATCTTGGTGGTACGGTGCTGGGGCAACCGTGCAGGTCCTTCTCTTTGCACAGGTACGTGAGCGTCTTTTGGGGCTCGGTGTAGACATGAAACTTATGTTACGGCACAGCTTGCAGCCAAGCTCAAGCTAAATGCCCCGTATGCGCACACATGGCTCGAGATCGTCGGGGCTCGCTGGGGCAATCTTGCCCATGGCATTTTCATGTTCTTTGGGTAAGCTTGATACGCATGCAAACGTACACGTATCCGTCCTTACTACTCTCCTTGGCAGTCTCGCAACAAACATCATCGTCTCTTCCGAGCTTATCCTAGGCGGCTCGGCCACAGTGACGGACCTGACAGGAATCAGCACGATCGCTGTGAGTCCCATCGTCCGCATGACCGATTACGTGGGCTCAGCGCCGTGAAGGCGTGCTTCCTCATCCCGCTGGGCGTGGCCATCTACGTCGTCGTTGGCGGCATGCGTGCGACCTTGCTTTGTGACTAGTAAGCTGTCTCCCTGCTGGCAGCGCTGCGCAGAATAGTCACTGCTGACGCGCTTGCGTTATCGACAGCACGCACACGAGCGTCCTCTTTGCCATCATTCTCATGTTCTTCTTCACCGTTTACGCCGCCTCGCCGAAGATCGGGTCTTTGTCGAGAATGCACGAGCTGCTCACTCTCGCTGCGGAGACGCAGCCCGTTCCTGGCAACGCGCATGGGTCGTACTTGACGATGCGCTCGAATGGCGGGATCATCTTTGGTGGGATTGTCATCATCGGGGGCTTCGGGACGGTCTTCCAGGACCAGGCGTATTGGCAGCGCGCGATCGCCAGCAGGCCTTCCACATGTGTTAAAGCGTACCTAATTGGTGGTCTCGCATGGTGCGTCGCTGCATAAGTATCTCCCACTGTCGCTGGGTTTGAAAAGCCAGCGGCTCATCTGGGCTACAATCTGCAGGTTCGCCATTCCGTTCGGGTTCTCCACAACACTCGGCCTGGCGGCAGTGGCACTTCGCGGCGACCCTGACATGGCGGTCTTGACACCGGCCGATGTGTCGGCTGGGCTGCCCGCTGCGGCGGTGGCATCGGCCCTCCTGGGCAAGTCCGGCGCCATCGCGCTCCTCATCGTCCTTTTCCTCGCGGTCACGTCCGCAGCGTCCGCAGAGCTGATTGCGGTGTCGTCCATCTTGACATACGATGTATACAAGGTAGGCTCCTGGGTCTGTTTTGACTGCGGGAGGCTTTCGCTAACGCATGGCTTGCGCATTCAGCGATATTTCAACCCACAGGCGACGGAGGCTCAGATCCTCAGAATGTCGCACTATATGGCGCGTATTTGCCTTTGTGTGATATAGGAAAAGGGCTAACTAATGTGGCTATGTAGATCGTGGTATTTGCATTAGTGATGGGCGTCGCGAGTGTCATTTTCTTCTACATTGGCATTTCGTTGGGCTGGCTCTACGTACGCAGCGTTGAACCATTTTCGAGTGGCCAAGGCTGATCCTGCCGCTGTGACAGAACTTTATGGGGGTCATGTTAGGTCCGGCAGTCGTTCCGATCGCCCTCTCGGTCGTATGGTCCAAAGCAAACAAGTGGGGGTGCATTATTGGCGCAGTCGTGGGTCTGTTCAGCGGAGTCGCCGCCTGGCTTGGCACCACGAGCGCGCTCAACGATGGTATCATCAACATCCCCACTTCAGGCGGTGAGTACGGCCCATCACACCCGTTTGTGGGACTGCTGAATACGGTGCTGCGGTTATAGGTGATCTCGAAATGCTTGCAGGAGGCCTTGCGTCGATCGGTGTTGGCGCTATCGTCGCTGTTGTCTCATCCCTCATCGTACGTTCTTGCTCAAGTACGGTCACTGACGCATGTTCATGTTTTCTACTCGACCAGTGGCCGGACGACTTTGATTTCAAGGCGACACGTGCGCTGAATGCGCCCACGGTTGCAGAGGTCGTCCGTGGGAGCAGTCCCGACGCGGAGTCGAAGAAAGACTCGAGGAGCCAGAACGAGAAGCAAGCCGTCGTCGATGTACATTCGCTAAACGAGTCGCAGTCAGGTGTGACGGTCGCCGACCCCGACCTGGATCCTGCCCTGCTCAACAAGGCGTTCCAATTTGCATTAAAATCCTCTGTCATTTTGGTAGGCTGCATCTGTCATCCACGAGATCGGCCGCTGACCATGACTACGCGTCGCAGACGTTGGCGTTGATTATCCTGATCCCGCTTCCGTTGTTCTTCGCACAGACGATCTATGGTGTGACTGGCTTTTCGGCGTGGGTGATCATCAGCGTGATCTGGACCTGCACGTCAATGATATCGGTCGTGTTCTACCCACTCTGGGAGAGTAGGGATGCCCTGCGCCAAATCGGGGGCGGGTTGGTCAAAGTACGCGGATGTATGCTATGTATCCACACTGAGACTGATGTCCCTCGCAGGATATATTCTCTCCCGGTAGTGGCAAGTTCCGTGGATCGAGTGCCGCGAGTGCCGTGCTTGGTTGATGCGGAAGTTGATGAGAAGAGATGCGCCGGCGTGCTTGTGGGTAGTACAACTTACATTATGTACGTATCCGTTGGCGTGTGGCCTTCTGAACAGAAAGCCCGCCCCTCACACATGACGCAAAGCCGCGTTTGACACAAGCATACATCGTGTATATTTCAGTTGTTTTTTTGTAGTTAGCTAGATTGGGAGCAACTTATTCGCTAAAACAGGCAAGCATGTTGAAATGAAACATCCCGATCGACCGTCGTGCTCTTCGCTTCCGCCTTGCAATCGAGCAATCCGCGCTCGTGTCCCGAACAGAAAGATGTCTTGCACTCGTCCCCGGCCGAGGATTCACTCCAGCAGGTATTTAAAGGCTGTCGTCTCTTCAACACTCTCAACTTTGCCTTCTCTCCACCCTTCGCTGGTTTCTCTCTACACAGTCGTCCTTGATTTGCGATGTCGTTTCTTGACCCAGCACCAGAGCCGCCCACCCCGCTCGGCCGCTACAGAGTGCTCTCGCCTCTTGCAGGCCTCCGAGTCTCCCCACTCGCCCTTGGCGCCATGTCCATCGGCGACAGGTGGGAGCCGATCGGCATGGGCGCGATGGATAAGGAGTCCAGCTTTAAGCTCCTCGACACCTATTTCCAGTCCGGGGGGAACTTCATTGATACCGCCAACATGTAGTAAGTCGCATGAGGCTTGTTTTCGTTACAACTGCCGTGTTGTATGCTGCAGACCGGTTGCCTCGGTTTAGACGCGTCGCGCACCCTGCCTCAACCCTTCCGTTGCTGGCGTGATGAACCGAGTGACTAACAGATTCTATCTAGTCAGGATGAATCCTCGGAGGAGTTCATTGGCGAGTGGATGGAGACACGGGATATCCGCAACCAGCTTGTCATCGCTAGCAAGGTACATCATGCGCTATGGCTGCAGGGGTTCATGTCAATGATCATTCGTTCTTCTGCAGTACACAAGCGAATTCAAGACAACCGACCCACGCATCAAACAGAAGATCAACTTTGCCGGGAACAACGCCAAATCCATGAGAGTTAGCGTCGATGCGTCCTTGAAGAAACTCAGGACGAGTTATATCGACATTCTCTATGTCCATTGGTGGGACTGGAGCACCTCTGTCGAAGAAATCATGAACAGCCTGCACAACCTGGTCGTCGCTGGCAAAGTCCTATACATCGTATGATGTCTGACATACTCGTGCTGAAATGCTTTTTCACTGAATGTTCGCTCCGATCATACAGGGAATTTCTGTAAGTACCGTCATACTATTTTTGTCTCATGTTTCAAGTCATCGCCGATGCAGGACTCCCCAGCGTGGGTTGTTTCCAAGGCCAACCAATACGCTCGTGATCACGGCAAAACCCCGTTTTGTATTTATCAAGGTAGATGGAATGTATTGGAGCGTTCCTTCGAACGAGACATCATCCCCATGGCACGCTCTGAAGGTGAGGGGAATTTTGGTATGCTGCCCACCTCAATGGTTGTCAAACGTGCGCCATAGGTCTTGCTCTCGCTCCATGGGATGTTCTTGCTAGTGGAAGAATCCGTACGGACGCCGACGAGCAGAAGCGTAATGAGACAGGTGAAAAGGGTAGAAGAGTCTTCACCGGAGGTTGGGAGCGCTCGGAAGATGAGAAAAAGATGAGTACCGCCCTGGAGAAAGTTGCCAATGAAGTCGGCACGACAAGTATCCAAGCCGGTGCGTACTTCTCCCTGCTAGAATCCAACCGGAGATGAGAGTATATCCCTCTGCAGTCGCAATAGCGTATCTCATGCAGAAGACAACACACGTTTTCCCATTGATCGGGGGACGCAAGGTCGAGCATCTTCTGGCGAACATCGATGCTCTGAAAATATCGCTTTCCCACAAACAGATCGCTTACTTAGAAAGCATTCTTGCGTTTGATCCTGGATTCCCAGCAAACATGATCGTAAGTCATGCCCAGTGGTGTATTTTCCATTGTGTGAATAGTTCCCTTCTTGTAGGGCAATGGAACGACGATTATTCCTTTGCTGCAGACTGCCGGGAAGGTGGACCGGTGGCCGTATCCTGAGCCCATCAGGCCAGATCTCAAGACTCTTGAGTAGAATAATCCCGTCACTAAGTAAAGTTCACCATTGTCGAATGTCCACCACGCTCTACGTGCATGTATGCATTACGCTCTCCAAGTTTATTGATTAAAGGCCACGACGCCAGACGTTTAGTCACCGCTACTTTCAGACGTTTTATTTTATTTTATTCAGAAAGTTCTTCCCATTCCCCGCCCATCAACATGAAAGTGTAGACAACAAGCCAGTGTCGCCAATACCATAGAGCACAGAGTAACAAATGGGCGCGAGAATATACCTTGAACATTAGTAGCTCTGACTGACACAGCACTATGATAAATACTTCTAAAAAGCTGAGATTCTGTTAAGATTCAGCACGAGTCAGCGGCTGAACACTTATGATCAGAAAAGGAGAACTCCGAAAGGACAACAAATGATGATTCAAGACAGAACGACGAGCCTGTTACAGATGAGCAGGATGATACAAGAGATACAAGAGGTCAAGAATGACCTCTATAGCATCAAAAGAGGGTCTTTAAGTAGTACAGAAGAGACCAAAAGGAAACATATGATATGGCATAAAGCCACTGTTTGGGGTTGAACCCAAGTAATGGTACAAAATGGTGTAAGGCCGTTATTATAGGGTATTCCTATAACAGATGTGTGTACTGAAGGAGGTTGCTTGGAAAGAGCATGGCCAACTGTAGAAAGAAGAGAAATAATATTCTACAGGTGGAGATAGTTAGAAAACATATGAGACGAATGGTGTAAAGAGTAAGCACTGACCTCAGTCTCTTCATAGAAGACTGAGGGAAAAGAAAACATGCGAAGGAAAAATTTCTGTAAGTAACAGGTCCGTCCGTATCGACCCTGAGTCCCGCGAGAGGTCCGTGTGGCACAGCCACGCAGTCGCACATTCGCACATTTGCAGTCACGCGCATTTGCTGTTGCATGTCGCTGTAAACTCCAACAGTGTGGAGATAGTCAGAAAAGGAAAAACAAAGACCTGGATCCTGGCAGATTCTCCAAAAAGACTGATGTGCATTTATGATGGGAACATAGTTTTTGTGGTCTCTGGGGAATGCAGAATGTCTTTGTTGGACTAATGAACACTGGGGTCATAACAAACACTAGCTTACTGATGGTACATGTTGCACAGTGGAAACCACCAAGAAAAGGGTAGCAACACTCAGAACAATCACATACAGAGTGGAATACAAGTACAGTGTGCCAAACTGCCAATTGAATGTTGACATGTGACCTGTTCTTCACTCCAACACCCACGCCCCACACTTATTACCTCAGCACAGTCTGTGCACAGCAGCCTACAGTACTTAGGGATCATTCTGGGACACAGATCTATAGTCAGTATTCACCCTCTCCAGTAACATGGATGCACTCCTCATTCTTTACTACTCCTACTTCTGCATAATGTTACTGCTTCTACTTCTACTTGGGCTCTTGCCCAGCTTCTACCCACTGTTGCCCTTCTGTCCTCCTTAAGTGGAGTGACCCAGACCTAGTCAACCACCGTGCTGCACACTGCCATGTTATCATCAAACACCTCCCCACTCCTTTAGGCAATGCTAGCATGTTAGCCATCACCATTATTGCTTATTGTCAGCTCCAGTGATGACTCTGTTGACATGTGGTTTTGCTCTTTGCTCCAGCACCTGCACCCCACACTCTATTACATCAGCATGGTCTGTGTGCTGCTCCTTTACATATATAGGTATCAGATTAGGGACACTGATCTTTAGTTGAGTTCTACATCTTCTCCCTCACTGTACTAGCATCTACACTCCCTCTTACTATATTCTGCACTATGTCAGTGTTGTAACCTCTCTTTCTGGGTGTTCTGCCCTGTGTGCTTGCACCCTCTCCCTCTTGCCTTGAATGGAGTGCCTCAGCCTCAGGTGACCATCATGCTGAACATCTGCACTTCAACAGACCCTTCCCTTGCTGTGCCCATCTCATCCACCAATGACCTATACAAAGAATACTTCAAACACTCACTTGATTGTCGATTTTTACCTATCTTATGATGCTGGACATACTTACATATCCTTATCTCTTTTCTCTTTATGGTTTGAGCTCCTCTTCAACTCTATCTTGCTCTTACAATATCTTCTCACCTTAGTGCTAAGAGTGGCCTATTGGACAGTCTTAGGGAAGGTTTGCTATAACAACACCCCTAGTAACAAGGTAGTTGATACATGCTTGATAAGTGTAGTAACTGTTCCTGATGACGATGAAGAGTGGGATCAACAAGATAGTGATGAGGATGATACCACTCATGACTAAATGAGGATCCAGAGTGGTGAGTGTTGGACTTTGTCTACTATTTATGCTGCTGAGCAGTTCCCATTGTTATATTCCCTTATCTGTTACGAGGCACTTGCTTTGGCACCTCGTAACACGTTTCGTTTTTCTTTTTCTTTTTTCTTTATATCTTACTTACAAGTAAAGCGTAGTATTATTACTACAAGTGTGAGCTTAGCTCCACTTTACTTAGTAAGGACTCTCTTTTCTTTTCTCTTATATAGTACTTAAGTATTTACATACTTAAGTGTGAGCATAGCTCCAAGTACTATATTAGACTTATCCTTTTTCTTTTATCCTTCTTTATTTATGATAACATTTACTTGCTAAGGACTATTACTATACAATTAGCAAGGACTCCCTTTTTCCGCTCTTATTTACCTTTGTTTACACCTTGTTCATTTTGCACTTGTGGCTGAGCCACTTATATCACATGGACATGTACTTACTGTGCATTACTGCGCACTATCGTTTACTTACTGTGCAATACTGCGCAACTTTACTATAGTTAGATTGCTAGTTTTGTATAAATAGTTGACAGACTGGCAGTCTTAAACCCCAGTCTTGTCAACTTCGCAATCTAGGGATTCTCCTATACTGTGCTTGATCTAAGCTCGCTACAATCTTGCTTCACTCCCTAAGAGAACTAAAGTCTAAGAACTCTATGTCACTAAACGTCGCTAAGACATCTTACACTCATCACTCTGGATCCTCGTATCGTTATTGGTGGAATTATCCTCATAACCATATCATTGATCCCACTCTTCATCATCATCAGGAACCTCTATTACGTTCATCAAGCTCATATCCAGACCTTGGTTACCAGGAGTAACATTATAGACCTTCCCTAAGACTGTCCAATAGGCTGCTCTTAGCATTATCCACATCTTATCTTCTCATCCATCTTACCTACACCTCATCGACATCTTATCATACTCATCTTATTTCCTTATATCATCTCTCTATCTCTTATCTGTGGCCCTACTCACTCATATGTCTTCATCTGGCTGTGCTCCATCTTCCTCTTTGTAGCTCTGCTACAACTCTAAACCTTTGTCTATATCTTTTTCTCCCCTCATCATCTCTGGCTCTTCTCTAGTCTTGCACCCTCATGTCTGGTGCACTCTTGTCCTCTTTTGCTCTGCTCTTCCCCTCCATCTGCACCCTCATGTCAGGCACCACCCTCACTCTGGCTGTGCTCTGTTCCTATGCTTTCCCTAACCCCTTATCTCTTATCACAACCAACATGACTTTGCTCTTCATCCTTGCCTGCCCTATCCTGCATCATCAATGAGTTTAGGATGTCTTAGTGATGCTTAAGTGACTTTAGAGATCTTAGACTTAGTTCTTAGAAAGAAAGCAAGTTTGTAGTGAGCTTAGTGTCTGCACAGGAGTGAGCCATTGGTGGTGAAGAGGAAGAAGAACGTGGTTTGCATTGCAGCAACAACAAGGTGTAGCACAGGCTACAGAGTGGGGATATGTGGTTAGGCATTCTGTGAATACCTAAGGGTGGTTCAAAGTGGGGGTTCTACTTATGTAGTGTAGGTGGGTTAGAGTTTAAGTGGAGTTTCAAATGTGGGTTGTTAGAATATATTGTAAGAACATGTTTGTAGTGATGTAAGTGGGTTAGGTAAGACATAATAAAGACATGTAAGGTGTAGCTGAATGAAAACCATGGATATTCCAACACTTAGGTCAAGTTCAGTAAAGGAGAATCCCTAGATTGTAAAGTTGACAAGACTGGGGTTTAAGACTGCCAGTCTTTCAACTACTTATACAAAACTAGAGTCCTAAGAATAGTACAAGTAGTTAAAGTTCACAGATCAACAATGATTGCACAGCAATCAATGAGGTCATGTGACTAAGTTGTGTCTGTAGTAAGCTAGGGTAGCCACAAGTGTGAGATGAACAAGGAGTAAACAAAGACAAAATAGGATGAGTCCTTGCTAATTGTATAGTAATAGTCCTTAGCAAGTAAATGTTGTAATAAATAAAGAAGATAAAAGAAAGATAAGATGCTTTATAGTACTTGGAGCTAAGCTCACACTATAGTATGTAAATACTAAAGTACTATAAAGGAGAGATGAGTCCTTACTAAGTAAAGTGGAGCTAAGCTCACACTTGTAGTAATAATACTACACTTTACTAGTAAGTAAGATAAAAGAAAGAAAGAAAAAGAAAAAGAAAACCATTACAAGGTGCCTAAGCAAGTGCCTCATAACACTTAGCACTTCTGCATGTTGCTGAGGTGAGTATCTCTTCTCTCTCAACCCTCTTCTGACATACCTGCTCTGTGTAGCCCTCTCTTTCTCTGTGTACCCTCTACCATCTGGTACACCTCTTCTTGTTGACATGCAGTTGTTCAGCACAGTGGTCACCTGAGACCAAGGCACTCCATTCAAGGAGGCAAGAGGGAGCACACTGTGAGGCTGACGCTTTGTTGAAGCTGAACAACTAAAGAATACTAAACAAAAGGACAATCGTGCTTCAACTAGCGGATATCCCAGATATATTAGTGTATAGTAAAAGAGAAAAGAGAATGGTACTGTACCTAGCAGATATCCCAGATGATCAGAACTGGGGAATAAACCGCTAGGAGTCCTATGTATATATAGTACCCTAAAGCGTGCACAGACCATGCAGTACAGTATAGGGCCGGAGAATGAGAAAGTGAAGTAATGATGTCATATCTAATAATAGAGGGGACGCATCATTGCTGACTGAGCTCCACAGTAACTGTGGGAGTGATTGGTGATACTCCGCAGCAGGTGTGAGAAGGATTGGTGAGCATGCGCAGTAGATGTGAGAAAATGAATCATAACTAAAGATAGAACGGGCCGATCGGAGATCGGACGACATACGCGTCATCGGCCGATAAAGACGAAGAGAAAGAGTACGTGACCGTGGGAATCGCTTCGATAGATCAAGAGTGATTATAAGATCTATGATGATAGAGACATAAGAAAATAAAGAAAAATGAAGAGAAAAATAAGGAGAATAATAGTGGCCTGACAAATACCCCCTTCTTAAGGCGAGAAGTCTCGACGAGCAAAGAATGGAGATGAACATGCATGGCAAATATCTTCTTCTTCACCTTCCATAGACTTGAAAGGGATGCCAGCAAAGAGTGATGGAGAAAGAGGAATGTGTTGAATTCTCCTTGTACGTCGATTACTGCACCTCTTACTTACATTTTCATTCGGCATTCCCTCCATTATACTTCATCACACTTCTCACACATATTTACATACCACTGACACATTACTTACACGATTACAACACTTCCACTTCCATTCACACCTACCTATGGGCATCTTTGTACTCAAAGATTGCATCTCCACTTTAACCTTACTCACCTTTACTATATATGTTGCATACTTCATCACATATCCCCTCAGTCGTCGTCTTCAGACAACTGAGTGAGTATCCCACTTACCTTGCCCCTACTTTGCCTTACAATACCTTGCAGCTCTCACTCTCCTCACCTTGTGGCAACCTACTGTTGCCCACCATACTTCTTGCCACTGCAGCCATGCTGCTCCTTGTTTCTCACTTGCAATACATGATTATTATTGCTTTAGTTGCCTGCCATAACCTGCGTGAACAGAATGATGGAAGAAGACTTGGGTAATTCTTTCAAGTCTTCATATGATTTGGGAGTAATAACTCCATCATCGTCTTCATCTGTGAATTCATCTTCATCTTCAATGATACCAAAAGGTATTTCCTCATATCCTTCATCTAGAATTGGTGGGGTAGATGTAGGTGTTTCTTCATGAAGTCGTTGAGCATAATGTGGTTGAGCCATCATCTCGGGTGAATATTCCATCTGGTAAAGGGAATAAATGGCTACCGAATGTATTGCTTGAGGATGTTCTTTATGGTACCTCTTGAGCATATCAGGAACATCTTCCATCAATACTGAAGCAGGTTCCCAAGAATTTTCCTCTGCAGGGTAGTCCTTCCATTTGACCAGATATTGAACTTTACCATGAGAAAGACGACTATTGAGAATTTCTTCGACTTCATATTCTTCAACACCATTTTTGATAATAGGAGGAGGAGGAGGACGAATTTCTCGTTCGATGATGACATCTTTGACAAAAGGACGAAGTTTAAAGACATGGAAAACTGGATGAATCTTCATTGTCTTTGGTAATTTGAGGCGATATGTATTGTTTGAAAGTACTTTGAGTACTTCATAAGGTCCAAGACATTTGTGATCCAATTTCTTCATGGGTCTGCCTGTGTCGATATTAGTGGCTTCAAGCCAAACTTTATCTCCAATGGCATAAACAGGAGTTTTGCCTCTGTGTTCATCGTAAAACTTCTTCATATCATCTGCTGCCTTCTTCAATGACACCTCTGCTTCTTCTCTAATGCATTTAAGACCTGCTACAAACTTGTCCACTGAATCAATCTTGGTAGACGTATGAGGTTCATGACCCATTTGTGGATCTTGTCCATAATTCAGCATGAATGGAGAATATTTTGTTGCTGAATGAACACGATTGTTGTATGCGAATTCTGCCATGGGTAACCAGCTTGCCCAATCGTTTTGTCGATGATTTATAAAGATACGGAAATATTGTTCAATTTCTTGATTTATCCACTCTGTTTGTCTGTCTGTTGGGGATGATAAGTTGTAGACGTAGCTGTTTGAATCCCCAATAAAAGATTCAATTCATGCATGACTTGTGATGCGAATTGAGGTCCTCTGTCTGATAATACCTTTTCTGGAAGACCATGATGTTTCCAAACATGATCTCTCATAAGGTGTGCCACTCCTTCTGCTGTAATCATCTCTGTCGTTTGGATAGCATGAATCATTTTGGTGAAACAATCCATGACCATGAGAATAGAGTCGTTGCCTTGGCTTTCAGGCAATTTGACAATAAGATTGGTAGAAATAATTTGCCAAGGACGTGAAGGGATTTCATTAGGCGTTAACTCTCCTTGTGATTTCGTAGGGAAAGTTTTTGTCCTTTGACATAGATCACATCCTTTGACATATTTCTCCATGTATGACGCTGTATTTGGGAACCAGAAATGTCATCGAACCATTTCCAAGGTTTTCTTGTAACCTGGATATCCTGCGAGAAGCGAATCATGGCAGGTCTTCATTAGTTCAGTGTACATTGTTTCTGGGACATAGAGTTTCCCATCATAGAAAAGTGTCTTCTTTTCATCTTCACTCCATCGTGTGAATACTGCAGTTTTCCTCAAGTCTGCATCCAACTTGTCCCAAATTTTGTAGTCATGATCTTCTTTTTGTGCATCCATGATCTTCTTCAAGATAGGGGGACTAAGAGCTGCGAGGGAAATCTTGTGTTTGAAAAATTCCAGCTTGAGCAAGATGACGTTCTTGTTGTCATCTTCTACCCCCTTCTTATGGTCCGAACGTCTCGAGAGGAGATCAGGGTGAACATTGGTAGATCCTGGTTTGTGAACCATATCAATCTGAAATCGAGATAGATAGAGAGACCAACGAGCTTGACGACGGTTGAGTTTCTGGGCTGTCATGAAGTATTCCAAGTTCTTGTGGTCAGTGATGATTTGAACAGGGTGAATGGAACCTTCAAGGTAGTGACGCCATGCTTCCAGAGCATGGATGACAGCCAACATCTCCTTGTCATATATGTCATAGTTACGCTCAGCAGGCGACAAACCTTTACTGAGGTAAGCAACAGGGTGCCACTTGTTATCCTGTCGAAGCTGTGAAAGAACTGCACCAGTAGCATAACCAGAACTATCCGCTTCAACTCTGAATGGATACTGCTCATCTGGAAAGACTAAAACTGGTTCAGAACACACAGCATCTTGTAAATGAGTGAACGCCAACTGCTGTTCTTCATTCCAATGCCACTTGACATCCTTCTGCATAAGTTCATTCAGGGGTTTAGCAATGTTGGAAAACCCGAGAATAAAACGACAATAGAAATTGCAGAAACCCAAAAATGAGTGGACATCATGGAGGTTCTGTGGAATTGGCCAGTCTTTGATACCCTGTACCTTGACTGGATCCATAGCAATCTTGTCAAAAGAAATCTTCAAGCTGAGGAAGTTGATAGATGTTTGTTCAAACTCGCATTTCTCTGGTTTGAGATAAAGTTTATTGTCTGCGAGTATTTGAAGGACTTCTTGTGTGACTTTACGATGTTCTTCTAATGTTGCTGTAAAGATCAGAATATCGTCCATATAGACCACGACGACTCCTCAAGAAATAAGACCATGGAACAAGTGGTTCATCATCGTTTGGAAAGTGGCAGGACTGTTGCATAGGCCAAAGAACATGACCAAAGGTTTGAATAAACCCTTGTTAGTGACAAAGGCAGCTTTCCATTCATCACCATCTTTGATCCTGATGTTGTTATAGCCCCAACGAACATCCATTTTTGTGAAATATCGCACTCCACGAAGACGATCAATTAATTCCAAAATGAGAGGAAGTGGATAACTGTTTTTGATCATCATATCATTGAGTTTTTGATAATCTTGGACTGGTCGAAGATCTCCAGATTTCTTTTTGATAAAGAAGAAAGGTGATGCCATGGGCGATTTCGAAGGTCAAATACGACCACTCTTCAAGTTTTCTTTGATAAACAATTCCAATTGTTTTTGTTCATCCAATGAAAGATTGTAAACTTTACCAGCTGAAGGTTTTGCACCTGGTTTTAGTTCAATAGTGTGATCCCAAGGACGTCTTGGTGGAAGAGAATTGAAAGCTTCTTTATCAAATACCCTTTTGAAATGATGATATGCTTTGGGTACGATGTCTTCAAAATTCTTCTTCAATTTCTTCTTTTCTGCTTTGATGGCAAGTTCTTGGCTAATATTTTGAATGGATGCCTCCATTTCCTTCTGGTCAATCATAACCATCAATATCCAATCTCCTTCTTCAGCTGCTATCCTTTCTTCAGCTTCTTGATGTATAGCTCAACCTTGTTGCTTCATCAACTTCTTGTTTGACTTCCAGACTTGTCTGTTGGCCTTGAGACGTACTTCGCATCTGCATGGACACCTTGTGAAGTGTATTTTTCCCTGTAGCCAATCAATTTCAGGGTTATGGATTTTCAACCATGATTCTCCAACAAGGATATTCTTCTTGCCCAGATTACAGACTGCAAAAGTAGCGCGTTCAGTATGGCCATTGATAGTCATGATGAAATCAATCATTTCTTCAATAGATCCTCCTTGATTGAGTGATCCATCAACATTGTAGACAGGAATAGTTTTGCCAATTTTTTTGTGTTTAAGTTGTTTTTCTTGACAAATTCTTTGTCGACATATAGTCCAGTAGCACCTGAATCAAGGAGTGCATCAACTTCTAGAATTGCTCCAGTATCCACTGTTTTGATCTTGAGTTTCATTTCAGGAAAACTGGTGATTGTTACGAGGCACTTGCTTTGGCACCTCGTAACGGTTTTCTTTTTTCTTTTTCTTTTTCTTTTATCTTACTTACTAGTAAAGTGTAGTATTATTACTACAAGTGTGAGCTTAGCTCCACTTTACTTAGTAAGGACTTATCTTTTATTCTCTCTTTTTATAGTACTTAAGTATTTACATACTTAAGTGTGAGCATAGCTCCAGGTACTATATTAAGACTTATCTTTTTCCTTTTATTCCTCTTTATTTATTATAACATTTACTTGCTAAGGACTATCACTATACATTTAGCAAGGACTTCTTTACCTCGCTCTTATTTACCTTTATTTTCATGTTCATTTTTATACATTACAGTACTGCGCCTTACTGCGCCTTACTGCGCTTTACTGCACTTTCTTGTTTACTCACTGCGCAATACTGCGCAATGTTACTATAGTTAGATCTCCAGTCTTGTATAAATAGTTGACAGACTGGCGGTCTTAAACCCCAGTCTTGTCAACTTCGCAATCTAGGGATTCTCCTATATAGCGCTTGACTTAAGCTCGTTAATCACTCGCTTCACTCTCTCAGAACTAAGTCTAAGAACTCTAAAGTCACTAAGCACGTCACTAAGACATCTTACACCCATCACTCTGGATCCTCGTATCGTTATCGGTGGAATCATCCTCATAACTATATCATTAATCCCACTCTTCATCGTCATTCGGAACCTCTATTACGTTCATCAAACCAACGTCCAAACCTTGGTTACCAGGAGTAACATATTAGACCTTCCCTAA
Source organism: Albatrellus ellisii (assembly GCA_003314395.1). Taxonomy (NCBI): domain Eukaryota; kingdom Fungi; phylum Basidiomycota; class Agaricomycetes; order Russulales; family Albatrellaceae; genus Albatrellus; species Albatrellus ellisii. The sequence goes on from QLPN01000583.1 coordinate 123,296, forward strand.
GACCGTCCAATAGGCCGCTCTTAGCAGTGATGTCGAACAATGTTCTTCTGACATATTCCTTTTTCTTGATAGGAGGAATAACCTGTTGCACTTGAGGCTTCACTTCAGACTGAGAGTAAGATGGAACAATGCATGTTAAATAAATTTGTGTACAAGCATTGAGATGATCAATGTCCGTATCATCAGTCTGAAGCATAGAAAACCTGTTGTAGGATGGCAAACTCATTGCTAAGAGCGGCCTATTGGACGGTCTTAGGGAAGGTCTAAAATGTTACCCCTGGTAACCAAGGTTTGAATGTTGTTTTGATGAACGTAATAGAGATTCCGGATAACAATGAACAATGGGATTAATGATATGGTTATGAGGATGATTCCACCAATAACGATATGAGGATCCAGGATGACGAGTGTAAGATGTCTTTAGTGATGTTTAATGCCTTTTAGAGTTCTTAGACTTAGTTCTGAGAGAGTGATGTGAGTGATTAACGAGCTTAGGTCAAGTGCAGTATAAGGAGAATCCCTAGATTGCGAAGTTGACAAGACTGGGGTTTAAGACTGCCAGTCTGTCAACTTTTTATACAAAACTAGTGATCTAACTATAGTAAAGTTACGCAGTAATGCGCAGTAAGTAAACGATAATGCGCAGTAAAGTGCAGTAAGTATGCGTCCATATGATATAAGTGGCTCAGCCACAAGCGTGAAATGAACTAGATGTAAACATAGGTAAATAAGAGCGAGAAAAGAGAGTCCTTGCTAATTGTATAGTAATAGTCCTTAGCAAGTAAATGTTATAATAAAATAAAGAAAAATAGAGAGGAAAGATAAGTCTTATATAGTACTTGGAGCTATGCTCACACTTAAGTATGTAAATACTTAAGTACTATAAAAGAGAAAGAAAATGATAAGTCCTTACTAAGTAAAGTGGAGCTAAGCTCACACTTGTAGTAATAATACTACACTTTACTAGTAAGTAAGAAAGAAAAAGAAAAAAAAGAAACACGTTACAAGGTGCCAAAGCAAGTGCCTCATAACACTCGTGCTCAGTTCCTGTCCAATCCAAAACCCGACTGCTGTGCTCCACTCTTTGAGCTATTCGGATCATTCAACCTAAGACCATGTGCCTGAAACTCCTTTTGCATCTCAGCCAAGAAGTCTGCCTCGTTCAGAGCATGCATCTCCTGAAGGGTCCTCGCATTCCCCCTTCTCTGCTGCTGTTGCCCTTGAGGGCGTCTTGGCTCAGGACATTCTCTAGCAAAATGTCCTTCTTTGCCACAATTGAAACATAATCAAGGGCATGGTCCTTGAGCTCTGTTGACATCCATTGGTTCTCCTGCAGGCACCATTGTAGATGTGAATTGACGAGGGGTAAAAGTGTGTTGTTGCTGCCCCTGTGGTCTTCCATACTGCTGCTGTTGTGTCTGCCTTCTTCCCCAAGTTGACTCAAAGTTCTGCATATCCTGATATGCATATGCCCTAATTCTTGTTCGTCTCATCCATCCTTCTAGATCTCCAGGGAGAGGTGTCTTGACATAACAGGACTGGAGAAGGGGATGATTCATCCCTTTCTTGAATAATGTGCATAAAGCACCATCATTATATCCTGATGCCATTTTGTATAGAAGGAATTCAGTAATGTATTCCTCTATATGGTGACTTCCCTGTGAAATAGTCGTCAATTTTTGTTGTGCCATTTGTTCTTCATTATGATCTCCAAACATGATTTTCATCAACGTGAGGAGTTCGTCAAAGTCTTTAAATGGTTCATCATGCCTATGAGGCTCTGTCCTGTGTGCCTCTATTTGTCGAAGGATTCCTTTCTTCCATTCTTCAGCATATCCTCCTTTGATGTAAGACAGTATGACTGTCACTTTATCATCGTCTTTATATTCCGGGTGTGCGTGAAGGATGAGATAGATTTGATCCAAATATGATTGGAACTTCTTTTTGTCTCCATCAAAGGGAGTTGGTTCTGCTACGCAAACCTTGGGGAGATGGACCCAGGGTGGGAGGCCTATTCCGGATCCTGAAGAGTGAGCGCCTTCACCTGATGCTAGGCGTGTCATCACATCCGTCATCACTTGTTGTTGCTGCACTAGCAGCTTCTGCTGATCCTGTATAATCTTCATCATCTCCCCAAAAGTCAGTGGTTCATGCTCTTGATCCATTGGAGCAGGTAGAACAACAGTCGGAGGTACTAGAGTTGCTGCTAAGGCTGTACCAAGACTGTCAATTTCAGATTCTAAGTGCTGTGAGGTCGACGGCTCTTGATCTTCTAAGCTTGCAAATCAATTCCTCAAGTGTGATTTGGGCTCCTTGCTGTCCAACCTGTGTGTTGGTGGAGATGGTTGTCTCTGGCTCATGTGTTCCACTGATTGTCTTGAGACAGATTGCTTGATTATCTGTCTGATGATTTCAACAAGTGTTCCTGTACTTCTGTGATTGAGCGATGTCAAATCGATGGCACACTCAGTCATAAAACAGAAGCACTATATTTTCAATAAAATGTGCGAATGATGTAACAGACAAACAAGAAAGCAACGAAGATCTTGAACAGTGATAAGTCTACACTAGTATGTAGACGTTCGAGGACCCCCTGCGATGTAAGAAGTGAAGTGATGATGAGGGTTGATATGAAAAGCGCGATCAGGGTTAGCTCCTAGCTCTAGGAGGACTGGGGGAGGGATGAGGGAAGGGTCATTGTAATATTGATATAAAAGGGATCTAAAAAGAAGAGGAGGGTACTTAATATGGTACCGCTTATCCTGATTCTTCCAACGCTCTGATCTTGGATCAGGAAAGATCCAAAAAGGGAACCTCTCGTAGTTTGTTGTGGGTTCATTGCAACATTGGATAATGATGTGGGCGTGCCAGGCAAGAAGGTGATGACGAAGATGAAGACAGGTAGTGGAGGGATGAGTGGGAGGAAGGAGAGAGTAAAAATTTACGTTTAAGCCTTCGTCAAGGAGTTGCTCTGTCCTAGAGCGAGTGTGTGGGGGACGATGGCAGCATGTAGAAGGGATGGGCGGTCTTGGAGCTGTCAGATGACTCACTGAGTTCCCAGGTATCTGGGTATCGTATGTCGTCCTCCCTGAACGTCCACAATTGCATATCAATCGCTCGACTCCAAGTGTCCACCACATGCGCACTGTGGAGGATGTCGCTGGGCGAGAGGTGGAGGTGTAGGGGGTGAACACTAAAACAGCCAATGACGATTTGGAGAGTGGAAGATGGTGAGCAGGGGACATATACTTTAGTCCACAGGCTGCAAGTACACTCACTCTCATGTTTCTGCCACTTGCAGTGACAACAGAAATGGAGAGGAGGGCAGGGAAAGAAAAGTTGGCAATAGAAGTGCTTCTGCTCATGTTTCGGTTTGTGAACGAAGCCTATGGTGTAGAAAGGATTGCAGATGAATTGGTGATGAAAACACCAGTCTGCAGGGAAGGGAGGGAGAGGAAAGGTGTGGTGGGAGGAGTTCTGATCAATTGTGAGGCTGATGCTTTGTCGAAGCCGAACAACTAAAGAATACTAAACAAAAGGACAATCGCACTTCAACTAGCAGATATCCCAGATATATTAGTGTATAGTAAAAGAGAAAAGAGAATGGTACTGTACCTAGCGGATATCCCAGATGATCAGAACTGGGGAATAAACCGCTAGGAGTCCTATGTATATATAGTACCCTAAAGTGTGCACAGACCATGCAGTACAGTATAGGGCTGGAGAATGAGAAAGTGAAGTAATGATGTCATATCTAATAATAGAGGGGACGCGTCATTGCTGACTGAGCTCCACAGCAGGTGTGAGAAGGATTGGTGAGCATGTGCAGTAGACGTGAGAAAATGAATCATAACTAAAGATAGAACGGGCCGATTGGAGATCGGACAACATATGCGTCATCGGCCAATAAAGACGAAGAGAAAGAGTATGTGACCGTGGGAATCGCTTCGATAGATCAAGAGTGATTATAAGATCTATGATGATAGAGACATAAGAAAATAGAGAAAAATGAAGAGAAAAATAAGGAGAATAATAGTGGCCTGACACACACAGGGCAGAATGTCCCAAAGAGAGTAGTTACAACTGTCAGGATGTACTTATTTTTCTCCTCATTTTATGATTTCTTTCAATCTTATCATTCAAGATCTACAAGAGATATCTTATCTCATCTTATCAGATTATCAGTAGATCTTATTGCAATTATCTATGACTCATATCCATTCATCATTGGACCAATTACTGTACACATATGACACATATTCTCACAGTTGCTTATTGATGCTATGCAATGCTGCACATTGCTTACTGATAGTTCTCATAGATGCTGTACATCTTACTTACATATGCCTGCCATATAGTGACAGCACATGGTCTATGTGCTGATCTCTTTAGTATATATTGGGCACTCTTGTAGTAGATATTTCTTTAGCTTTATACATCTGGGATATCTGCCTTTCAGCATGACTTCATCCTGAGTGTATTGTCTCATACCTTGTCAATCCCCTCCTCTTACTTTTGTGACCTTGCTGTCTAGTGTGAGCCTCACAACAACACTGACATAGCACAGAGTATAGTAAGAGGGAGTATAGATGCTAGTACAGTGAGGGAGAAGATGTAGAACTCAACTGAAGATCAGTGTCACTAATCTGATACCTATATACATAAAGGAGTGGCACACAGACCATGCTGATGTAATAGAGTGTGGGGTGTGGGTGTTAGAGCAAAGAGCAAAAACACTTCTCTCATCTTACAGCTATCTCTCTAGCTATCTCTCTAGGCCTCTGGACTGTTGTCCTCTTGGCTCATTTATCTCCACCTGGGCTAACAAGCCTATCTCTACACTGTGATGTTCAGTCTGCTGTTGGCCACTTTGCCCATGTTTCAACATTGATATCATGCAGCTCACTGCCAGCCAGCACATTGTGACCCAACAGCACTGATAGTGTTGCTGGAAACCCAAGCAAAGCCAATGACATGACATTGGGCTTCAGTGGCTGGCAGAGTCATGAATTGGTCACAAGTTGTCTGAGTGATGGAGAGGCACCTATGGAATTAACAGCAACCTGTTGTTTCAAGGATTGGCTGCAAGGAGGTAAAGTGAAGTTGAACATATGACTTATGGGCAAAATTGACAGTGACAAGTGTTGGATATCTGTTTGTCTACATAATGCTGAGCATCTTTTATCTTCCATCCTATCCTTTATCTCTATACCTCATCTTATTTTATCCTTTTACATCTTACATCATCATTTCTGACTATTGTACCATTCTTTCTTTCCTCTTTCATCACCTATTTGTTCTTATAGTTATAACTTCTCTTTAACTTTATCTCAGTCTTACTATATCTTCTTCACCATGTTGTCTTACCACCTCAGCTTTCTACATTGTAGCTGAGGTGTTTATTCTTCTACTCTATCTCTTTACCTCTGACTTATCTATGCCTTGCTCTAGCTCTCTCTCTCTGCACCTGCATTGTCTGGTACTTCATTCTTATCTGCTAGGTCTCTCTCTCTCCCTCTTTGTCTCCCCAACATGTGGGACTCTCCTGTCTTGGACCTAGTAGTCCCCCTCACCTTCATAATCATCATCTCCTGCCCTTGCCTGTGTCATCAACAAGTTGGCCAAAGCAATGCCTTGTTGATGAAGGTATACACTGACTGTGCTAAGAGTGGCCTATTGGATGGTCTTAGGGAATGTCTGTAATGGTACTCCTGGTAACAAAGGAGTGAATACGTGTTTGATATGTGTAATAGATGTTCCTAGTGACAATGAAGAGTGGGATTTGTGAGCGCAGGAACGAGCCAACTGTAAAGAGAATGAAGCAGATAGTGAGGGTGTAGTGGTAAGTGGTGCACACTAAGGCACAGAGTGAGGAAACATGGTACAGCATTGTATAATACTGTAGAGCTACAGAAAGTGGGGGGTGTAGTATAAGTAATGCATGCTGAACTGAGTTCAGGCGGAGTGTGAATATGGGGTTGTAAGTGGGGGTGTAGTACATGCTACACAAACATGGGTTGTAGTGGAGTAAGTGGGTCTAGAATGGTCTAGAGCATTCTATAGTGTGGTAGTGAGGTGAGTAAGTGAGTAGAATGTGTGTCAGTAAGACATAAAGAAGACATGTGTAAGTAAGTAGAGCGAAGCTGAACAAGTACTGTGGATATTTCCAACAGGATTAACGAGATAGTAATGAGGATGATTCTGTTGGTTTTTCACTACCTTATTGTACGGAATGAAGATGTCTTCTGTGTGAGCTTGAGGTGTAAGGTGGTTTGATAGACATGTATGACCAGAACAGTGGACTCTTAGGCTAGAACACGTAATAGAATGGATGAAGATAATATTGAGAAATGAAACTGAGATAGTGGTGGGCTTGGCATAGTGTAGAATCTGCGTGATTCGACTGATGGCTTGTGGTAACTGGAAGGTAGCTTGTACTCGTAATGGCTGGAAAGTAGCTGGAGAGGAGGGGCACACCCCTGACTCCTTAAATATGGTAGTCTCGTATGTATGTTGCTCCGTCTCCTTGGCAGCGTTCATGTAGTGTAGTTTTAGTGCATTATAGACGTATTGTACTATGCACTGCCAGGTCATTCTGGTGCATGGCTGCTAAGTAAGTAGGTAACCTAGATTGTGTGTCCAAAATCGTCAGTAGCCTGCTTGCAGGTCTTACATCTGCCGGGGGTGATGAAAGAGAAGTGAACTGTAGTCTAGAAAATGAAATAACAGAAAGGAATATGAAAGGAGAAAAAATTTCCGTCCTCTTTGTGGGGAGCCTGGAGATCTTCTTCAGCACAATAGCGGTGACAGGGATCAAGGAGTGGGAGCATGTGTGGTAGGGGACTAGACAGAATGTGACATACTATAGTTTTGATATCATGCTGTTGAGTTCTGTGATGGAGTGAAGGTGAGCTGGTGTGGATTGGATGCTGAAGAGCTGCTTGGTGAGATACTGAAGGGAAATGGCAACTTGGATGTGGTGGGACTGGTGGAACTGTTCAGCCTGGTATGGCACACTGGGTAGAAACTGCAGTGGCCAAGTGTGTCATACATTTCCCAAATCAGCCCCAGTTGCTGTGATAGTGGAACAACTGGTTGGTGTCGTTTGCGAGCTTGTTGTCGCCAGGGTTGCCCTGCATTCCTGAAGGGATAAGTGAGTGTCCTGCTTATCTGTCAAACTGTGGCGCACGTCTGGTGAACTGGGTGCTGATGAGCATCACATGCATGTAACGCTGGAAAATGACCATCAGTGACATCAGGCAAACACAGCAACATTAATGCGCTGCATGCAAAAATCATCTGCAGTCACTATAATCACACATTCACACAGGCGTCGGAAAACAATACCGGGTTGGCCGATGAGGGATAGGATGAATAGGCCAAGGCATGGTCTAGACCCACCAAAGTAACCATGGAGGCATGAGTTGTGAAGTCAGCATTTGGTGCAATTGGTGCTATTCCTCTTTTGCTCATCCACTATGGTATGATACTTTATTCACTCGCATACAGACTCCACTTCATTTCAAATATCCCTATGATCGACCCTACACTGTAAATTTTCTGTTGTGTTTTGTTGTGCTCCAGTCTTGGAGCTAGGCTTGTATTTAGATAGAGCATCATCCGTCGAAATGAGGAGATTCCCCCCTGCCCTTGATTTGACTTCTTCTCCCGTCTGAGTTGATAATCAAAAAGTGAGTATCAACCTTCCCTCCACATTTCTTATTATCGAGAAAAGTGCGCATTCCCCATAAGTTGTGTTTATTATTGCATTGCATAGCATTCTCCATTGTGTTCTCCATTGCATTCTCCATTGCATTGCACTGCGTTGCATTCTCTACTGTGTCACATTTTTGTTTTCACTACATTGGATTCTCTGTTGTGCTCTCTATTGTGTCATTTTGCGCCCATCTTATTGCATCATATCACCAGTTTGTTACCCAAGTCACGTTCCTCTAGTAGCTCTAGTTGAGTCACACTATCGTGCTTATCGTGCTTAACTACTAATCCTCTCTACTTTGGTGTCTAGAAAACCTTATGGCTCACACCCTCCAGCAATTGCTGTGGTTGTGGTTACTTTTCCCCTTCAGCCCAGCACAGCACATATCATATTGGAGCCCACCATGAGGGACTGCAAGTCAAGATTATGTCTAGACACCACTACAACCTTCGTTCGCAAAGACACACAAGCTTGTCGACAATTGAAGCACTATGAGATGAACTCGAACAATTTGTCGGCCCACCGCATTATTCTCCACCTTCCACACATTCCCCACTCACAGAAGAAGAACTAATCTTAACCCCATGTGCTTTATCTCCTGTAGACTCATCATTCTTCTTGGCACCCAGCACTTTATCTTCACCTTCGATTTCGACTATCACCCTGACTCTATCCCACCAAACCAATCACCAATCCAACTCACATACCCCACCCCATATCACACCAATGGCAACTCAGTATGTGATGCCCGCACAAGGTGACAGGACCACACCAAAATTTGACCCAAAATGCCCTCATGACCTCTGACAATACTTTGAAGATCTCAAATTCCACTTCGATCTCATGCAAATTCAAGATAATCAAGCATGTAAAATTCACACACGACGCTATGTTGACGTAGACATCCAGGACCTCTGGGCGATGCTTTTGACATATAAAGACATGGCTAAAACATACGAAGACTTCAAAGTGGAGATCTACGAACAATACCCTGGGTCTGAAGTCACTCAGAAGTGGACCCACACGGATTTATCGTTTCTAATACAAGAACACAGACTATTGGGTGTGCAGTCACTAGGCGACTTTGCTGACTACCACAGACAGTTCGTAGTCATCGTGGGTATCCTGTGGAGCACCCAGCAACTCTCAGAATATGAGCAGGGTAACTGCTATGCTGAAGGCTTCCCACCCGGTTTGTGGGAACGCATTGCTCTACATTTACAGATAGTCCTACCACAACATGATTGTGAAAACTTGTATCCACTCAAGGACATAGAGGCAGCAGCACGCTATGTGCTTCATGACACAACATCAGTGATTTGCACGACGGGCCCGACACCACCCACGACTACTTCTACCACTTCACTGCCCACTACTAACATTAAAATAGAACTGCCCAGAGTACCCAATATGGATGCTTGGGCTCAGGTGATCGCCAGAGTGCTCGAGTCCCAACATGTGACATGCCCACAACTACAAGGTACTGCACCACCACGCAAGAATGGTAACATGTGCAATTTCTGTGGTGAGACGAATCACTATTTCTGTGAATGCCTAGTTGTCAATGACTACATCACGCAGGGTAAGATTAGTCAGAATGCTGACAGAAAAGTTGTACTGCCTACAGGGATCTTTGTGCCTAGAGGCATTACAGGACAATGGTTGCATGACCATGTCAATGAGTGGCACTGCCAAAATCCAGGAAACGTCAGTGCAGGTCAAATGATGCTAAACGTGCAGGTGATGAATGGCTGCGATTTCAATAACAGGGGCACCAGTTTGTATCAGCTGTTGAAGGACGAGCACATCAAAAATCTTGAACACGAGTTGTATAACTTGCACCGTGCACAGGTACCCTTCCAGCCTACCATCAGGACATGAAGGCAGTGCACAGAAGAGAATTCTGCATCAGGTGACAACTCTTGCGATGCACCTGAGGTACCTCTGCCTCATCAATCTAACTCACGTGCACCACAGGCAACTCGGGAGTCGATGCCTCTTCAGGCTGAGACTACTCAGTCTGCAACCTGAAATGACAATGGTCCACCTATTCACCCTTTTGCCCAGGCTTGAGACACAACCATTCCCATGCCTGTGTCTGCCAATCCCACACCATCATGTGTTGTGCCCATACAGAGAAGAACTGACAATGCATACCGTGTAGATCCACCAATTCATGACAAAGCCCACACAGCAGAAGTATTCCAACACGCTATGGAAACACTGATAACTATTACCCATTGCCAGCTTTATTCCATTGCCCCAGAAGTCCACTACCAAGCTCAGGAAGTGATGATGGCGAAGAAGGTTCCCATCAACCCTGTTCCTATGGCAGCTGCCAACTACATGGAGGAGGACAACAACAAAAACAACATCATCAATAGCTACACTCAGACCATCTCTGACAAGAAAGTGTGTTGCCTTGCATATGACATGCCACGTGAATTCGAAGAAGAGGTTTGCCATTCACTTGGACTAATTTATGACCTGAGTGTGGTCCTAAATATGCAGTTGGCGAATGGTGAAGTTGACAGGTTGCTTGGCCTCACACGTAACATTCCATTTTTATTTAAAGACATCACACTATATCTGCAGGTCCATGTCATCAGAAGTCCCACATATGACATCTTACTCGGGCGGCCATTTGACATATTAATGTGAAGCATTGTTCACATCTTTGGTAACGAGGATCAGACGATCACGATCCATGATCCTAACATGGGGTCATTGGTGACTGTCCCTATGCTGCCACGTGGGTCCCATTGGTTCCAGTTTTGCCAAAAGGAAGTCTCAGGTTTTTGTGATTTGAGGATCTGACTGCACATTGGGGAGATCGCAAAAATAATGATGTGTTTGTTTACACCGACCCTGTTCCCATTTTTCATCTTTATGCTACATATCCCACTCCATCTGCACTTCCAGCTTCTGCATTTCTTGATTCTTCAGACTCCACTGTTGCTGTGATGGGAAGAGAAAGTACAAGCTGGTAGCAAAGAAAGTATGCCTGGTTATGGCTGATCTCCCAGCGCACTTTCACATTATTCATGATATACATGGTGACCCACTCACATCAATTCCTATACTTTCACACAATCCTCCTCCATTTATTCCAGTTGGACACTATACTAACAAACGAAGAGATATCATAGACAGAGCACATGAAGGCAACTTCCTATGGCCCGCCGAGTGTGATCTCATGCATCACTTTATGTGCTTGCAGCACTTAGGTTTTGTGTGGGACAACTCCGAGTGAGGGCATTTCTGGGAGGACTTCTTCCCACCTGTTGAAATCCCTGTCGTAGAACACAAGCCTTGGGTACAGTGCAACATCCCCATTCTGCCAGGTATCTACAATGAAGTATGTCACCTTATTACCAAAAAGATCATGGCTGGTGTCTACGAGCCATCCAACTTGTTATACCGATCTCGCTGGTTTTGTGTCATCAAAAAGGATGGTACCAGTCTTTGGATTGTGCACAGTCTTGAGCTGCTTAACGTGGTGACAATCCAACACTCTGGCGTACCTCCATTCACTGACCTCCTCGCTGAGCAATTTGCGGGACATGTCTGTGGCGCGACATTGGATCTATATGTCAGCTACGATGAACGGTCACTTGTGGAATCGTTGTGAGATCTAACCACTTTCCAGTCACCATTTGGCACATTGCATCTCATCACCCTTTTGATGGGGTGGACGAATTCTGTTCCTATTTTCCATGAAGACGTTACTCACATCCTACAGTCCAAAATCCCGCATGTCACAGTACTGTTTATCAACGACATACCAGTGAAAGGTCCTGACACTGATTACCGCAATGCTGACGGTAAATACAAAACAATCCCTCAGAATCCTGGCATCCGATGCTTTGTTTGGGAGCACTTTCAAAATCTTAACCATGTAGTCCAGCGAATGAAGTATGCTGGAGGTACGTTCTCAGGGCACAAGACGGTGCTCTGTGCACTGAACTTCAATGTCATAGGACATCATTGTACTCCAGAAGGTCGTATCTCCGAGGAATCGCACATTGCGAAAATATCGAATTGGGGTCCGTGTTGCGACCTCTCGGACATCCACACATTTCTCGGCACTGTCAGCATCCTTCACATCTTTATTCGCAATTTCGCACATCGTGCTCACGCTCTCACCATGCTTACTCACAAACTCCAACCCTTCATCTTTGGTCCAGAGCAGCTAGCTGTGCAAGAAGGTCTCAAACAAGCTGTTCTCTCGTCACCCACACTCTGGCCCATCGACTATCATTCATCCACACCCGTTATCCTTTCAGTTGACACTTCATATATCATGGTTGGCTTCATCCTCAGCCAGGAAGATTCAGAAAACAATGGGTGACGCTATTTTGTGCATTTCGGTTCAATAACACTTAATGATCGAGAGTCGCGCTTTTCACAAGCAAAACTCAAGATCTACAGTTTATTCTGTGCATTGTGTGCATTGAAGCTCTACCTCATAGGCATTCAAAACCTCTTCGTCGAAGTTGACGCACAGTACATAAAAGGCATGCTAACCAATCCAGATCTTGCACCTTCTGCAAGTATCAATAGGTGGATCATTGGTATCCTTGCATTTCACTTCACATTAGTACATGTACCCAGAGTGGTCCATGGTCCAGACAGACTGTCATGACGACCCTCACAGCCTGATGATCTGCCAGAGGACAATGATGAAGGAGAATTCAATGACTGGATCGATCGCTTTTATGGTTTCTTACACATTATTAACCCACCATTCCCACATCTCCGCACCACTCCACAATTCCTCACCATGTTAGCTAACAGTATACCAGAAACCACAACGGAAGGTGAGGCAATATTGCAACCAGATGAGGAAAACATGCCCATGGCAGTGATTCTGCAAAACACTGTGGCGCCATGACAGGACGAGTGGCTTCTTGCCATTCGTGCATGGCTGAATGACCTACAGTGCCCAGTTGGTGTCGATGATGCCCAGTATGTGAGATTCGTCTGCTATTGTACTGAGTTCTTCGTAGTCACAGGGCAACTCTGGCAAAAAGACCCACATGGCCAGCACAAAGCAGTCCTCTTCTATGAGGAGTGATTACCCATTCTGCGATCTGCTCACGATGATATCAGTCATCGGGGTATTTATGCAACACACACATTAATTCGCAAATGCTTCTGGTGGCCTCAATTGCCACAAGATGTCACCTGGTTTGTACGGACATGTCACATCTGTCAACTGTGGCAGATTAGGAACATTTTGCTGCCTCCAACAGTTGCCACACCAGCGCCCTTATTTGCAAAAATGTACATGGACTCCATGCACATGCCCCCATTGGGCAGCTATAAGTATATTGTGCAAGGTTGTTGCTCGCTCATGCATTATCCAGAGTTTCGCATGCTGCACTCTGAGATGGCTAAACCCCTCAGTGATTGGATATTCAAAGATATTCTTTGTTGTTGGGGAGCGCTGACGGACATTGTCTCAGACAATGGCGCACCATATGTTAAAGCACTAGATTATTTGGCACAACAGTATCATATTTGGCATATTTGCATTTCTGGTTACAATTCACATGCCAATGGCATCATCGAGCATCCACATTTTGATGTATGCCAGGCGTTGTTCAAGGCTGTGGATGGCGACCAGTCGAAATGGTCTCAGGTTGCATACTCTGTGTTTTGGGCTGACCACATTACAATTCATAGACACATGGGGTGTTCCCCTTATTTTGCTGTTACTGGCATGCACCCTATCCTACCCCTCGACATCACTGAAGCTACATATCTCATTCCACCACCAGATTCTATTTTGTCTACCACCGATCTCATTTCTCACAGGGTGATTGTGCTTCAGAAACAACAAGAGCATCTAACTGACCTGCACTCCACAGTATTTGATGCATGATGGGAAGCTGCAGCTAGATTTGAGCACGACTTTGACACGACTATCCGCAATTTCAACTTCCAGTGTGGCACTCTCATCCTCATCCATCATACCGCTATTGAAAGGCATTAAACCACAAGATGCGCCCTCGCTACCTCAGGCCTCTTGTCATACTCTCGCATAATAGAGGCAGCGCATATATCCTCTGCAAACTTGACGGTGCAGTTCTAGACAGGCCTATTGCCACATTTCATGTCATCCCCTATTTTGCGTGACAGGAAATTCTCTTGCCTCCCCTCGATGACCTCATCGACATCACGACACATCACCTCCGCCATCTGAAATCTACTACATTAGACGATGTTGAGGAGCAAGTTGTCGACTGCAACTAGAAATGTGTCTCTTTATTTCCCTTTCTCTTTAATTCTTTTCTATACAGTTTCTCTCCCTTTTATGTGCTCACAAGTTTCTCACAAGTCCACACAAGTCCCTTTATTTTCACCCCTTGTTTTATTTTTGTAGGCTTCTACAATGTACACGGTGACAACAAAAATACATGCACAGCACACGTGGCGACCATTACTCCTGCTCCTTTCCCTTGCCTTTCGACCCTGCCACCTTACGATGCATTGCACTGTGCTCCAGGCTCTGCCACTCTTGCTCTGCAAGTTGTGCACATATGATCTGGATTTTGGCCTCCAGCAGGTGCATGGACTGATCGATGGAGAGACGCTGCAGCCCCAGCTTGGTGTACCACATCTCATACCATTGAAGGGCCCCCCAGTTCACGGCTTCCATCATGTTGCTGTTTTGGTAGTCGAGTTGCGGCAGGGCCATCGGGAAGTCGACGCCCATGGATGTGCCCACTGCTGGCAGGGATGCCTCGGATGCAGACTGCAAGTGCATGACGGAGCAACTAGGCCTGGCTGCCTGGCTGCTGCCTTGTACAAAGAGTGGTGTTGGTGACTGTGGTTCTGTGACCAGCTGATTAGTGTCACCGTCACACCATGCCAAGTCAGGGACTTACCTGCTGAGGCCAACCAGTCTGGCCATTCTGCAAACTCACAGCATTGCCACTGCCGCGTGCACCTCACACATCACCCTGCCTGCTTGTACCACCTGCACTCACTCTCCACACGTTGGCAGTGGCTGCATGGCTTCTTCACCTGAGAAAGGTCAATCATGCTGAGGCGAAGTTGTTGAAATGGGTATGTACCTGCCACATTGGCCCCACATCTGTCCACTTCTGCCCCTGCTGCTTTGCTGCACCAGCGACCATCTTTGGGGTCATCATGCCTGCATGTGCACATTTTCATTGGCATGGCATGGTGTCTTCATCTGCGTCCTCTGCACCACATTTTGAGGCCATTGACATGGTTGAGCCAGTTGGGTCCACCATATCTTCCCTGGCCTTGTCCTCCTCCTCAGCGCCCTCCTCATCCTCAATGTCCTCATTGTTGGTGTTGTCAACATCGATTGGCTCTGGGGGCACAGGTTGCTTGCCTTTGGCTGCCTGTTGGGCCACCATGTGCACCTTGATGCCCAACTCTTGTATCCGTGCCCACCTGTACTGCAGTGGAGGCAGCACGACCTTGGGCTTCTGCCTGTGTGTTCTGGCTCCTGCCTGTGACAAAGCCTGTTTGACCTGTGGTGCTGGTGGGCGTTCCTCGGCAGTGCCTGGTGCATCCCCTGTCACCTCCCATTCCCCCTCCTCCTGTGGCACCAGCTCCACTCCCTCCCATGTCATGTGCTCTGCCTGGGCACATTCCTCAGCTGTGTGCTCTTCACATTCCTGAGCCTCGCACTCTGCCTGCTCCTGCACCTCCCACTCTGCCCATTGTCATGGCTCGCACTCCTCATGCTCTCATTTGGCAGCTGCCTCGAGTTCGAGCTCACACTTGAGTACCTCGTCAGCCTGCCTGGCCCACTCCACAAGCTGCACCGGTGGCAGGAAGTAGCACACCCAGCTCTCCCAGCTTGCTTTGGCAACAGGTGCCAGGATGCTGCACACACCTTCTACAAAAAAAGTGGTGTTGGCTTCTGTGCCCCTGTGCTGCTGGTGTTGCCCCTATGCATTGTCCATGAGTCTCGTGTGTCCATGTGCACGTCTGCATCTATGTTATGTACCAAGAGGTGCCCTGCACCCACCGTCCACGATCGATATGTCTCCTTGGACAGCCCTTCACCCTGCAGCCACTCATTGAGCGTTGTATGCATGTGTGCTCGCAAGAGCAGCAGCACGTGGTTGGTGGTGTTGGTGGTGGTGGATGATGCATGGGACATGTTGATGGATGGGCCATGGCTGAGGAAGATGGTATGGATGAAGCTTATCGATGGCGGTCGCTTCCATCATGCTCCTTGGTTTAGGGCAGGAGTAACTGTGCCTTCACACTTGCTGCATGTCTTTTTGTCCCCCTTCTGTGTTGTGTTTTTCGCTTCCTTTTGCATTTACTGTTTTTCTTTTCTTTTCTTGCTCCACTCCTCAAAAAAAAAAACAAAAAAACAAAAAAAAAAAACAAAAAAACTCCCTCTCACCTCCTCTCATCTCTTTTCTTACTTCACTCCCACCTGCTCTTGTCTCTTTTGTCTCCATACCCCTACTCTGCTTTGGCCACTCATTCCTGTTTCTGTGCTCCAGTATCCTTCCAGTTCGCTCATCCCTGAGTCTCACCTCCTCTCACCATTCCTCCATGCCCCATCCTTGCTCAGCTGTGCCCTGCCCCTTTTCCGCCATCAGCTCCCTGCATTCGCACACTGCTAATCCTGTACCCACTTCATCCATGTCGTGCCTCGCTGCACCTTGGAGAGCATCCCTATACCCACCCATCTATCCACCCCTTGACGCTCCTCCTCATCCACTTGTTCGTTCATTACAACTGTGCCCTTACCCCTGCAAGTCGTCCCTTCTGGCTGTGTCTTGCATCCGGTTGCGTTGACTGTGGACAGTCAAGATTTCAGTTGGGAGGAGATGATGAGCATCACACACATGTAATGCCAGAAAACAACCATCAGTGACATCAGGCAAACACAGTGATATTAACATGCCACACGCAAAAATCATCCACAGTCACTATAATCACGCATTCATGCAGGTGTCAGAAAACAATACTGGGTTGGCCAATGAGGGATAGGACGAATAGGCTGAGGCATGGTCTAGACCCACCAAAGTAGCCATGGAGGCATGAGTTGTGAAGTCAGCATTTGGTGCAATTGGTGCTATTCCTCTTTTGCTCATCCACTATGGTATGATACTTTATTTGCTCACATACAGACTCCACTTCATTTCAAATATCCCTATGATCGACCCTACACTGTAAATTTTCTGTTGTGTTTTGTTGTGCTCCAGTCTTGGAGCTAGGCTTGTATTTAGATAGAGTATCATCTGTCGAAATGAGGAGATTCCCCCCTGCCCTTGATTTGACTTCTTCTCCCGTCTGAGTCGATAATCAAAAAGTGAGTATCAACCTTCCCTCCACATTTCTTATTATCGAGAAAAGTGCGTGTTCCCTGTAAGTTGCATTTATTATTGCATTGTGTAGCATTCTCCATTGTGTTGCATTCTCTACTGTGTTGTGTTTTTGTTTTCACTACATTGGATTCTCTGTCGTGCTCTCTATTGTGTCATTTTGCACCCGTCTTATCATGTCATATCACCAGTTTGTTACCCAAGTCACGTTCCTCTAGTAGCTCTAGTCAAGTTGCACTATCGTGCTTATCGCGCTTAACTACTAATCCTCTCTACTTTGGTGTCTAGAGAACCATACAGCTCGCACCCTCCAGCAATTGCTGTGGTTGTGGTTACTTTTCCCCTTCAGCCCGGCACAGCACATATCAGCATGTGCCTGTTACGAGGCACTTGCTTAGGCACCTCATAACGGTTTCTTTTTCTTTTTTCTTTTTATCTTACTTACTAGTAAAGCGTAGTATTATTACTACAAGTGTGAGCTTAGCTCCAAGTACTATATTAGACTTATCTTTTTCTCTTTATCTTTCTTTATTTATTATAACATTTACTTGCTAAGGACTACTACTATACAATTAGCAAGGACTCCTTTCTTTTCGCCTTTATTTACCTTTGTTTATCTCATGTTCATTTTGCACTTGTGGCTGAGCCACTTACATCACATGGACGCATACTTACTGTGCATTACTGCACAACTTTACCATATTTAGATCTCCAGTTTTGTATAAATAGTTGACAGACTGGCGGTCTTAAACCCCAGTCTTGTCAACTTCGCAATCTAGGGATTCTCCTATACTGCACTTGATCTAAGCTTGCTACAATCTCGCTTCACTCCCTAAGAGAACTAAAGTCTAAGAACTCTACATCACTAAACATCGCTAAGACATCTTACACTCGTCACTCTGGATCCTTGTATCGTTATTGGTGGAATTATCCTCATAACTATATCATTGATCCCACTCTTCATCGTCATCAGGAACCTCTATTACATTCATCAAGCTCATATCCAAACCTTGGTTACCAGGAGTAACATTATAGACCTTCCCTAAGACCGTCCAATAGGCCACTCTTAGCAGTGCCCATCGTGAGGGATTGCCTGATATCCTTTAGGTCCTGCTCCAGCGCTGCCCATGGATCCTCGTTCCTATCCACCATCACACTCTGTTCTTCACCCTTCTCTTTCAATTGCCAGTCCTCTGCTTTCCCTGGCTTTTCGCTCATGAGCCTGTCTGGCACCTGTCCCTTGCCTCATGCACTGTCGCCCCTTTCATTGAGTGCCTTGTTCCCTTTTTCTTTGCTTTCTAGACTTCTTTTGCATCCACTGTTGACCGGCATGCTGACTCGTCATGTGGCTGGAGGATCCTGGCGGACTGTGCATGTGGCAAATTGCAGGTATGTCGAGGTGCCAGGTGTAGCTGGGACTTGTTCCCATGTAAGTGACTGACTTGCAGGTTGCATCACACGGGCTTGAGTTTCTACAACAAAGGTTCATGATGCATCAGCTGGGTCATGCAGAGTGATGGAGACACTTCCGTTGGGATGATCTTCAGTTTTGCAAAGCAGCAAGCTGTAGAAGGGACGGCCGAAGAGGACATGGAATGGCGCATTGTCAAGTACGTGTGCATGCATAACAAAAGTGAGATTACCAATTCTAATACTTAGGTTTTCTGCACAGCCTACCATCCAGGTTTTGGTGTCATTAGCACCTTCCATCTCGATTCGGTGAGCTGTGTTGATGTGCGCGCCACACGCCTTGGCCACATCTGCCCATATGGCAACAATCTGTGAACCCTGGTCTAGAATTGCATGTTCTGATGCAAAATCATTGATAAGGACCTCAATTTCATGCAGAGGTAGAGAGAAGGCCATGCGTCATAGTTCTGCGAGCTCGAAGACCTCCTGTGATATATGGTAAGCAGATTCAGTCATATTATTGGGTACTTCCTCAAAAACTGCACTTTTGACACGTTTAGTGCAGAGTCGTTCTACGAACAGCTTTTGTAGGGCTGGGCTGGCAGCTAGGACTTGTGCCAGTGTTGCTGTGGCTAGTTGGCCTTCCCATAGGAGTGTTGCCAGCTCAGCAACTAGAGCTGGGTCTTCAGTGTTGGAGTGGTACTTTGGCTGCCCTGTGGAGGGGGGTAGGCTGGTTGAGGCTGGTGGGGTACCCTTCATAGTATGTATGTCCTTGCGTCACTTCTCTGTACTAAATATGTTAAAGATACCTGTGAAATCTATGTTTTCGTCATCAGAATCAGTCATTGTATCTGTGACTTGAATTATATTAGTTTGTTGGGGGTTTCTAGGTGTGTCCTCTTGTCATCAGGGTTGGTTCTGGTGTGGGGGGTCCTCTGTTATGAAAGGTGTTTGCTGGGGGATGATATGTGGTGGTAGGGGTGCTGTTGCTGCTGCTGCTGCTGCTGCTGTTAGTGGGGGTTGCCCAGCCAGCCAGCAGTTGAGGCTGAACTGAATACTGCACCTGGTTCTGTTGTTAGGGACTGGTGCATAGTTGGGCAACTTAATGCGACTGTTGTGAAAGACTGCAAGGCCATGCCAGATGTAATCACCTGCAATTGGGCAGTCTCGAATGCAATGGCCATATTGTGTGCAGAAGGCACAACCTTCTGGCCGCTGCGCTGGGGACATGAAAGGCACACTGTACATTGGGTTAGCTGTACCTTGTACTGGTGCTGGGGTCCACTGGAAGTTGAGTGCCGAGCTCATAGCACTGAATATTGGCTTTGGTAGGTCTGGTGTGACAGCAGGGAACTCCTGTTTGCAGCAGTAATAGAGAACAGCATAGGTGGGGTCAGAGGGTGTAAGAGTGTTTATCTGCATTACTAACTGTGTTAGTGCTTGCTAGTCAGTGCTGTCATTACTGTGTGCTGCCTGTGTTGCATCCGTAAAGTGCATGGCTTTTGTCTGGTGCTGTACTCCTCATCGGCTGGAGCTTGGTTCGTTGTTGTGGGTGGTGGGGTGTTGCACGGAGTGGTCCTTTTCTTCTTCTTCATCATTGTTGTTGTCATACCTGTGCTGAGTTGTCCTATATTGTCTAGAGCTTTGTGGCCTTGAGTAGCCAGGCACTATGTCATCATCAGAATCAGAGTCATCTTGAATGTCATCTTGACTTTGCTGCCATGCTGGGTAGAACTGCGTGCTTGAGAAAAGTGTCCTTGCGGACTTGAAGACTATTTCAAAATCATATGGGGTGGTGGTGTCATGTGTAGGGTTGGTGGCAAGGAGCCAGTTTTGTAATAGATTGTGATTGGCAGGGTGGAAACCAAACCAGAAGTTTTCGTTGCAGTCATCTTCTGCTAACTTCTTGTTGCACAATAGGGGTCCCATGATGGTGAGGAATTTGCAGTAGTATTCCCCTACATCTCGGGAGTCCCACATGCGGTATTGCACCTGTTCTTGGACTAGTGTGCATAGTTGCTTTTTTGTATAGCATTTCTCTGTTGATTCGTCTTGGTATAGCTTAGACAGGGCCTTCTTGTAGGTCATCCAGGATGCTGGGCTGTATCCATTGTGATTGCACCAGAGGTCCCTGAGAGCTGATGGTATGTACTTGATGATGCTTTCAGTTTTTTGCTTATCTGACAGCTGGTATGCATCTGCTAGGTCCTCATATTCCATTAGAAAGTCCTTGAAGTCGCATGATTTTCCAGAGAAGATTGGTGCTTTGGTTGACCATGGTGGTGGCATGGCAGTGGGGCCCATCATATGTGTTGAGTGCGACATGGGTGCGAAAGTGTATTGTGATGGAGTTGCGTACGTTTGTGTAGTGGGTGCTGCTGTGCATAGGGGGTAAGTAGGTGATGCTGTCTCAGTGTCTGAGCTGGTGTTTCTGTGTGAGCTTGGTGCTGGTGAGCCTCGTGTTGGTGTGGTAGGATCATCCGAGAGGGTTCCTGGGGTTCTGCTGGATGGTGCAGTCTCGTTAGCTTTATTTCTGGTGGTAAACTTACCTTTATCGTTGTGTGCCGTGTTTTTAGCTTGTGGTGCTGCTGGCATATGCGTTGGTGTCTAGACTCCTACCGGGATGATAGAGATGAAAGAAAAGCTGGAAAAGATGATAAAAGATAAACAAGGGTGGGCTCCAGATGTACGGAATGAAGATGTCTTCTGTGTGAGTTTGAGGGGTAAGGTGGTTTGATAGATGTGTATGACCAGAGCAGCAGACTCTTAGGCTAGAACACATAATAGAATGGATGAAGATGATATTGAGAAATGAAACTGAGATAGTGGTGGGCTTGGCATAGTGTAGAATCTGCATGATTCGACTGATGGCTTGTGGTAACTGGAAGGTAGCTCGTACTCGTAATGGCTGGAAAGTAGCTGGAGAGGAGGGGTGCACCCCCAACTCCTTAAATATGGTAGTCTCATATGTACATTGCTCTGTCTCCTTGGCAGCATTCGTGTAGCGTAGTTTTAGTGCATTATAGATGTATCGTACTATGTGCTGCCAGGTCATTCTGGCATGCGGCTGCTAAGTAAATAGGTAACCTAGATTGTGTGTTCAAAATCATCAGTAGCCTGCTTGCAGGTCTTACATTATGATGCTGATCACACTGTTTTTACTTATTAAGTATACTTATCTCTATCTCATCTTATTGGTATTTCTTTTCTCTTTACAGTTTGAGCTCCTTTTAAACTCTATTCTGCTCTTACTATATCTTCTTTACTTTGTCTTTGTCTCACCTCAGCACTTCTGCATGTGCTGAGCTCTCTCTCTTCTGTGTACCCTCTACCCTCTGGTACACATCTTCTCTATCTTACAGCCTGGTCTCTTACTATAATGGCCCTTGGGCTTTACACTTATCAATTCCATGTCATGGTGTTTTGCTTACCTAGCTGTGCTGCCCATTTTCAACAGATTCCACCAATGACTATGGGAAGATCCAGAGTGACAGGTTTAGGATGTCTTAGCAATGCTTAGAGTGACTTAGAGATCTTAGGCTTAGTTCTTTAGAGGATGAGGCAAGGTTGTAGTGAGCTTAGGTCAAGCGCAGTAAAGGAGAATCCCTAGATTGCAAAGTTGACAAGACTGGGGTTTAAGACTGCCAGTCTTTCAACTATTTATACAAAACCAGAGTCCTAAATATAGTAAGGTTGTGCAGTAATGCACAGTAAGTCACATCTGTTGTGCAAGTAGTGTGGCTCAGCCACAAGCACAAAATGAACTGGATGTAAACAAAGGTAAATAGAGACAAGATAAGATGAGTCCTTGCCAATTGTATAGTAATAGTCCTTAGCAAGTAAATGTTATAATAAATAAAAGAAGATAAAAGAAAAGGATAAGTCTTTATAGTACTTGGAGCTATGCTCACAATTAAGTATGTAAATACTTAAGTACTATAAAGAGAAAAGGAAATGTAAGGAAAAATTACTATAAGTAGGAGCTAAGCTCACTGCTGTAGTTAATACTACACTTATAGTAGGTAAAAGATAAGAAAGAAAAAGAAAAGAAAGGAAAAAGAAACCGTTATGAGGTGCCTAGGCAAGTGCCTCATAACAGACTGTACATCTCCTTCCTTTTTTGTCTTCAGTACTATACACACATATATATGCACTGATATGTGCTGTGCCAGGCTGAAGAGGAATATCAACCACAACCACAACAATTGCTGGAGGGTGCAAGTCATAAGGTTCTCTAGACACCAAGGTAGAGAGAGTTAGTAGTTAAGAGTGATATGTGCAATAGCACAATGTGACTGGGGTGACAAAAGGAAAAGTGACTTGGGCAACAAATGGGCAATATGACGTGATAAAGAGAATGCAACACAATCCAAGGGAGAACACAATAGAGAATGCAATGCAATGGAGACAAGATACAATGCAATATAGACCACAATGCAATGATAGATGTGACCTATGAGGAATGTGCACTTTCTTGATAGTGAGACATGTGGAGGGAAGGTCAGAATGTGCCTTTTCACAAATGGACTTGGATGGGGAGGAGAAGTCAAATTGTGGGTGGGGGAAATCTGCTCTTTCTGACAGATGATGTGCCATTTAAATACAAGTCTAGCTCCAAGGCTGGAGCACAACAAAACAAAACAGAAAATTTACAATGTAGGGTCAATCATAGGGATATTTGCAATGAAGTGGAGTCTGGGCACAAATGATTAAAGTATCATGCTATATGGATGAGTGAAATAGGGAAAGCACCAATTGCACCAAATGCTGACTTCACAACTCATGACTCCATGGACCACATCCCAACCTATACAGCTTATTAATCCTGCTCCTCTTCAGCCAAACCCAGTCCTATAGTCCAATGCCTAAACAAATGTGCAATTGATGTGGCTATGGATGATTGTCATGTGTGGCACATTTATATCACTGTGTTCACCTGATGTCGCTGATGGTTGTTTTCCGGCTTTACATGCATGTGATGCTCATCAGTGCATACATACATACACACATCTGTCATCTTACTTACCATGGTCTGGGTGCTATAGTTAGAGAACAATAAGGAACAATTGTATCCTCCTTGCACACATGGCCTGTTGTCATCATGCCTTGTGTATGATCCTTTGTGGATGCACCATCAGTTCATGGCAGAATTTGAAGGGTTGCCTGCCTCTACTGAGGTACTGAGATAGTTGACCAGCTTGAGGTTAGCGTTGTGCAAGTGTGGGTGGTGGTGAAAAGCCCACCCAAAGAGCTGGAAAGGATTTGGGATGAAACCTGTGATCAAAATAGGACTGAGAGGATAGTCTGTATCCTGCTTACCACACCAGAGATATACATGTCAAGAGCTGAGCAGGCATTTTTGACAGAACCAGGCCATACACAGAGAAAAGAGCAACTGAAGTACTGAATTATCTGTACTGATTGTTATCTATATATACTTGAGCATGGACCATGTGTGTGTCATGGTAACAAGAAATATTCAACACATGGTCAACATGCCCCCTTACTGGGAATACACATACATGAGTCCAAGGTTAGAGTGATGAAGGTGAAACAGAGTTAAAGCAAGTGGTTTAATGAGAGTATCTGCTGTAACTGACCATGAAGGGAGACAATGTATCACAACTGAGGAGTCTTGCACACACTGATGGATATTGTGAGGCTGACACTGACTAGTGAGGTCACACAAGAGCACATGAAGAGAAAGGTAGGATAATGATAATAATACTCCAAGACTAATTTGTCAGGACCAACAAGCCTATGGTGACACCTGTAGTGCAAGTCCTACCGGGCCCGACATATGCCTGCCTCCTTAGGAGGACTTTAATGGGAGCTGCCCTGGATCTAAGCCAAGGGATGAGGGATCTCAGCCATAGAAGAGGGGGTGGAACCAGCTGTAACAAGCTGGGGTCTATTTGTCTAGCTACCTAAATACTTATAGTACTGGAATGCATGCACAAACCAGGCACAGTACCTAAGGGCAGGTCATACAGTAACTAGAGTGCAGCAGCTGTGGGTATACTGCTGACAGATGTGCAGCATCTGTGAGAACCATGTCCCATGAGGCAGTAAGGACTGTGATAAGATAGAGGATTAGATGTAGATCAGATAAGATGGAAAGATAAGATAAGATAAGATAAGATAATCATATCTAAAATTAAACATAAAAGAAAGTAAAAGAAAAGAAATAATAATGGCAGGGAATAAGGTCAGTGATAGGAGTCTGACATAACTCTGCTAAGAGTGGCCTATTGGATGGTCTTAGGGAAAGTTTGTGATAACTATACCCCTGGTAACAAGGTAGTTGGTATGTGCTTGATAAGTGTAGTAAACATTCCTGATGATGATGAAGAGTGGGATCAATGAGATAGTGATGAGGATGATACCACCAATGACTAAATGAGGATCCAGAGTGACAAGTTTAGGATGTCATAGCAATGCTTAGGGTGACTTAGAGATCTTAGACTTAGTTCTTCAGGAGTGAAGTGAGATCTTAGGTCAAGCACAGTATAGGAGAATCCCTAGATTGTGAAGTTGACAAGACTGGGGTTTAAGACCACCAGTCTTTCAACTACTTATACAAAACCAGAGTCCTCAAGATAGTACAAGTAAATAAGGTTCATGGATCAACAAGATTGCACAGCAATCAATGAAGTCACATGACCCAAAACACATCCATGGATATAGTAAGTGGCTCAGCCACAAGTGCAAAATGAATGAGAGATAAACAAAGGTAAATTGAGATGGGAAAGGGGAGTCCTTGCTAATTGTATAGTGATAGTCCTTAGCAAGTAAAAGTAAAAAATAAAGAAAGATAAGATGAGGTAAGCTTTATAGTACTTGGAGTAAAACTTGTTGGAGTTAAGGTCAAATGCCCAACCCTGTACATGTGCTACTACTCTTCATAACAGAGCTACAATACTTTTGTAGCAGAGTTACAACTCTTCAGTAGTCATGACAGCTCCACATCATACTAATAGCACTTCACTTAGACAAGGCCTGGTAGCTCAGTGGTTAGAGCACCCACCTGGAGTAAGGGAGGTCCTTGGTTTGAACCCAAGCCAAGTCACTATTTTGGCAATTGTGCTTTCTAACAAAACTCACAGCTCAGTATGTAAATACTGTGGTACTATGGAGAAAGAAATAGAGTCCTTACTATAAGTTGGAGCTAAGCTCAACAACTGTAGTTAATACTACACTTATAGTAAGTAAGATATAGGGAAAAAGAAAAAAGAAAATGTTACAAGGTGCCAAAGCAAGTGCCTTGTAACATCACCCCCTCCTCATGTGATGCATTGCCTGCAATGCTTGATGGGGTCCCCTGACCCTTCATCCCCCACCCTCTGCTTACTCCTCATAGGTTGGGAAGGGGAGGCCATTGGGCATGCCCCCATTGAAGAACCAGGGGTGGGCAGGGATGTGGGTGTGGGGGATGGTGGCGGCACATTGGGCCCAGTAGTACACCCCTTTGTGGGTGTGGGCAAGGGTGTCTTGGGCCTGGAGGTGGTGCTCTTTGATGAACTTTCATTTGTTGCACCAGGCCACAAAGGTGGTGTAGGAGTGGTGGTGGGTGGGGTGGGTGTAGGGGGTGTGGTGTTGGTGGGGGTTGGGGCACTGGGCCCAGTGGTGACCATGCTGGCCACACTTGAAGCAGGCCCCTCTTGGTGGGGCCAGGGCAAGGGTGGAGGAGACTGAGGACCAAGCCTTGATGTGGTGGTGGGAGGTGGGCCACCAGCCCACTGAGGGGTTTCCTCAAGAGGCCACTGGGGAGGCAGGGGTGGTGATGAGGCTGGGGAGGGAGGCCAGGGTGTTGGTGATACACTCCTCCAAAAGGGGAGCTAGGGGCAGGCAGTGCAGGAGCAGCAGAGGGTGGGGGGACAGAACCAGAGAAAACTCCAGCT
The DNA here is from genome assembly GCA_003314395.1 of Albatrellus ellisii. Classification (NCBI taxonomy): domain Eukaryota; kingdom Fungi; phylum Basidiomycota; class Agaricomycetes; order Russulales; family Albatrellaceae; genus Albatrellus; species Albatrellus ellisii. The sequence goes on from QLPN01000583.1 coordinate 149,656, forward strand.
TGTAGGGTGTGGAGGTCACCCAGGGTGGGTAGGGGGTGGTGGGATGGCACTGGAAAGGGGTAATTCCCTGGGGGACTGGCCAGGGGGTGGGGAGTCCCATTTGAAGGGAGAGGGGGCTGGGCAGGGGTGGAGGCAGGGTAGTGGGATTTGACAGGCAGAGCACCATGAGGGTGGCAGCAGTGGCAGTGTCCTCCTTGGTGTAGGGGAGTGCTAAGAGTGGCCTATTGGACGGTCTTAGGGAAGATCTATAATGTTACTCCTGGTAACCAAGGTTTGGATATGAGCTTGATGAACGTAATAGAGGTTCCTGATGACGATGAAGAGTGGGATCAATGATATAGTTATGAAGATGATTCCACCAATAACGATATGAGGATCCAGAGTGATGAGTGTAAGATGTCTTAGCGACGTTTAGTGACTTAGAGTTCTTTAGACTTTAGTTTTCTTAGAGAGTTAAGCGAGATTGTAGTGAGCTTAGATCAAGCACAGTATAGGAGAATCCCTAGATTGTGAAGTTGACAAGACTGGGGTTTAAGACCACCAGTCTGTCAACTATTTATACAAAACTAGCGATCTAACTATAGTAAAGTTGCGCAGTAAAGTGCAGTAAGTATGTGTCCATGTGATATAAGTGGCTCAGCCACAAGCACAAAATGAACATGGGATAAACAAAGGTAAATAATGGTGTGAAAGAGGAGTCCTTGCTAATTGTATAGTAATAGTCCTTAGCAAGTAAATGTTATAATAAATAAATAAAGATAAAAGAAAAAGATAAGTATTTATAGTACTTGGAGCTATGCTCACACTTAAGTATATAAATACTTAAGTACTATAAAGAGAAAAAGGAAAATGAGTCCTTACTAAGTAAAGTGGAGCTAAGCTCACACTTGTAGTAATAATACTACACTTTACTAGTAAGTAAGATAAAAGAAAAAGAAAGAGAAAAAAAGAAATGTGTTATGAGGTGCCAAAGCAAGTGCCTCGTAACAGGGAGGGGGGAGGCACAGAGATGAAGGGAGGCAAGGAGGGAGAAAGTAGAGAGGGGGGAGGAGAAGACTGAAGATGGGGGGAGTGAAGACATGCTGGGTGATGATAGTTTTGGGATTGAGATGACGTCCTTAAGTATGGGTGAGGGGTGTGGTCAGGTGATTTCAGAATGTGAATAGATCTATTCCCAGGCTATGCAGTGGTCTAGGCATGCTTGGTCTTCATTTGTGGAAGTTGTCTATTTCCTGTTGTGCATTCTTCAGATTTCCCTGTGGTTCCCATGTATTGTCCAATTTGGGGTATCCTTTCCATTTGACACGATACTGGAGTTGCCCATTGTTCTGTACTCTAGAGCCAATGATTGTCTCCACTTCAAACTCTGTTTCACCCTTGACTATCTCTGGGGGTGATTTTGTATAGTTGGGGCCATGTTCAGGTGTTTCCTTGAATGTTGTGAGAAGCATGATGTGAAACATGGGATGGATCTTCCATTTTGGTGGTAATTTGAGCCAGTAAGTGACAGGTCTGAGGACTTCCTTGATATGGAATGGTCCAAATTTTTTGGGGCTAGTATCATCTTTGGGTATTGGAGTTTGAGGTTTTTTCCATCTAACCATACTTGGTTGCCTTCTTTATACATGATGAAGGTAGTTCCATGTTTGTTGCAGGAGTCTTTGGTTATTTGATCAGTAGGTTTTTGACTTGCTGCTACTTCTTCTCTTATGTTTTGGATGTGCTGGAGCTGATTTGCCTCTTCTGGTGCAGATGTGGTGATTGGTTTGATAGTGAACTGGGGTTTGTATGCCAGAAGGATTTCAAATGGGGATTTCCATGTGGTGGAATGAACACAGTTATTGTGTGAGAACTCCATGAAGGGAAGTAATTTGAGCCAGTTTGTTGGTGATTGATCTCTGAGGGCTCAGAGGTATTGTTCTATTTCCTGGTTGACATGTTTGGTTTCTCCATCAGATTGTGGATGACAAGTGGTAGACATTGCCAATGCAATTCCTAATGCTTTCCAGATTTCTTGTGTTACCTTGGAAGCAAATTGGGGTCCTCAATCAGAGATAATTTTGTCTGGAAGGCCAAAATGTTTCCATGCATGATCTAAGAATAGCTGTGCAGTTTCTGAGGCAGTGATAGTCTTCTTGCATGGTGTGATGATAATAGCTTTTGAGAATTTATCAATGATAATGTTGATTGAGTCATATCTGCTAACTTCTGGAAGGTCAGTTACAAAATCTGTGGTGACATGTTGCCATGGTTTGTTAGGAGTTTTGGTGGGAATGAGCAGAGCTTTGGTGGGGTGCATGATATTCTTGGTTGATTGACATGTTGCACATCCTTCTATGTATGCCTTGATGAATATGGACATTCCTGGCCACCAATATTCTCGTTGGATAAGTTCATACATTTTCCATCTTCCTGGGTGTCCAGCAGGGGCTGAGTCATGGTGAATATGTACAACTTCTTTTTGAAGTTCCTTGTTGCCTGGAATATAGATTTTTCCACAGAAAAGAAGGAGTTCATCTTTGTAGTTCCATTCTTGGATGCCCTGAGTTAGTTTTTGGGGTCCAAGGTTCTTGATTTTCTGGAATGTCTCTTGGGAAAGTGTATTGGTTTTGAGTTGTTCAATAATTTGTTGTCTGATGTTCTTAGATTGGGTAGGTGTCAGATGTCTCCCAGTGGTGTTTATGCAAAATACTTTTGGATTCAGCACCATAATATCAGAATTATCCAAAATTACCCCCTCCTCATGGTCTGGCCTCCTGGTCAGACAATTGGCTTTATTGAGGGCTCCAGGATGGTGCAAAATCAAAATGTTGAAATGTGAAAGGAACAAGCTCCATCAGGCTTGATGACAATTGAGTTGCTTAGCCATGGAAAAATATTTGAGGTTCTTGTGATTGGACCAAATGTCCACAGGGTGAGGGCTCCCTTTGAGGTAATTTTGCCAGGTTTCCAGGGCATGAATAATGGTGAGAAGTTCTCTGTTGTAAATGACATAATTGCATTCTGGAGGAGTCATCTGTTTGGACAGGTACATGACTGGGTGCCAATGGGAATATGGTCCCTGTTGGGACAAGATGGCACCATAATAGAAGTCTGAAGCATCAGTTTCAAGTTTGAAATGGGTGTCAAAATCAGGTATTAAAATAATGGGAGTAGTGGTGAACACTGTTTTTGATTGTTCAAATGCTGTTTGTCAGAGCTCAGTCCAATCCCAACATTGGTCTTTATGAGTTAATTCCATAAGGGGTTTGGTCATTTTTGCAAAATCTTTGATGAACTGTCAATAGAAGTTTCCAAACCCTAAAAAATGATTGTACATCTTTAACCTTTTTGGGAGTAGGCCATTTGGTGATTGCCATCAGTTTAGCATTCTCCTCTAGCCCTCACAACATTGATCTCGATGACAACAATCTCTGGATGATGGACTCTGGCTGTGCTGATCACATATCACTGTTCAAAGCTGACTTCTGTTGGAGTTAAGGTCAAATGCCTGACCCTGTACATGTGTTACTACACTTTGTAACAGAGCTACAATACTTTTTTGATGACAACAAGCCACGTGCAGGAGGAGGATACAACTGTTCCTTATCTTATTGTGATCATGTTACTATCTACTTATAGTAACTGTATAGTGCATGGACCAAGTGTAATAAGAGTAAGGATGTGTGTGTTTGTATCTATGGATGAACATATGTGTATGTATAGTATCTATGGACAAGAAAGGAAAGAGATGTACAGTCAGCATTATATGAATGTCAACATTTTGTAGCAGAGTTACAACTCTACAGTAGTTGTGACAGCTCCACATTGTGCTATTAGCACTTCACTTAGACAAGGCCTGGTAGCTCAGTGGTTGGAGCACCCACCCAGAGTAAGGGAGGTCCTTGACTCAAACCCAAGCCAAGTCACTATTTTGGCAATTGTGCATTCTAACAACTTCCACTCCTACACCACTCACATGTGATAACACAGGAATGAGCAGACACCAAGAATGTAGAAGATAGTAAGTGGCATTGCTGCAAAGACATAGTGTGTGGTGTGACAGTAAGGGTTGTGGTCAGGGAAGAAAGTGTTAGACATTGTAAGATATGTATTAGGAGACTGTGTATGTGGGGATGTGTCTTATGTAGTGTATGTGTAAATGAGTTTGAGCAGAGTGTAGTAAGATTGTGGTGTAGAGGCAACATGCATCATGTGGAATGCAATGTGGAGTAGAGTCAACATGCATCACACAGAGTGTGATGTGGAGTGTGAGCATATGCAGTAAGGTGCAGCAAGAGAGTGGAGGCAGTGCAAAGTCCAAGGATATGGAAGAGATGTACATATGAGGTAGGTAATACATATGTGTGTAAAGAGAAGCCAAATGAAGTAGTATAGTATGCACATAAAGCTAACAACATGCACAATATTGAGATTGGAAACAGAGCAACCATTACATCACTTGGGATTGGCACTATTGCTAGAACCACCTTCTGTTCTGATAACTCCACCTCCACTATATTGCTCTCTCTTGTCCTCCAAATTCCCAATGCCAACCATAGGTACTTATCTATCAGTAAACTTGATCTCCTTGGCTTCACCATCACCCACAAAAACAGCATGTGCAAGGTATCTCATAATGGCTTAGAATACTGCACTGGACACCTGGGGAATAGAACCTACTGGCTTTACATGGAACCCAGTATCATGCTAAATGACATGATGTCCTCTCCATCACTCAACATCCAGCACCAACAACTTGGACACCTTTCCCCTGAGGTTGTGAAGCATATCACTCACTCCCAGGTTCAAGGCTTCCAACACTCCACCATCACCTCACCTCATCCCTGCTCTGGTTGTGCCCTTGGGAAACAATCCAGGACATACTTCATCTCTGCATCATGGAGCACTTGGGTCCTAGAACTTGTCCACTCTGACTTGGTAGGACCAATGCATGTCCCATCCATCAATTGTAAGTTCTACTTTGCCACTTTTATAGACAACTTCTCTGGCTATGGCATTGTTTACTCTTTATGAACCAAAAATCAACTCACCATGCTGGTTTATCAGAAGGCTTCTGGTGTCAGGCTGCTATTATTTCCTCTATTTATCTTTTCATTTTTCCTATTTTTCTTATGCCTTTACAGTCATAGATCTTACAATTGCTCCTGATCTACCAAAGTGATTCCCACAGTCATGCATTCCTTTTGTTCATCTCTATCAGCCAATGACATGCCAGTTGTCCAATCCCAATTGGCCTGTTCCATATTTAGTTAGAACTCATTTTCTCACCATTACTGCAGATGCTCACCAATCCTTCTCACACCTGCTGTGGAGCCTCAGTCAGCACTGACACATTCTTTCTATTATTGGATATGACATAATTACTTTACTTTCTCATTATATGGCCCTATACTGTACTGCATGGTCTGTGCACTCTTCAGGGTACTATATATATAGTAGTTCACTTAGCATTTTATCCCCAGTTCTGATCATCTGGGATATCCACTAGTCTAAGCACAATTGTCCTTTATTGTTTTTAGCTTTCTTCATGTTGTTTGGCTTCAACATAGTGTTGGCCTCACATCTGGGAACTTGCACTCCAAGCAGCTGTGCACACCTATAATTGCTCCCCCATGCACTGCCTGAAATGGCAAACTCCTCACTCTGCCTAGATGATGGGACAAGTTCCTGACATCTCCCACCTTCATATTTTTGGTTGCTGAGCATATGTCCACACCCCACATCATCATCATCATCATCATCATCTTTGTATTGAAATCCACATGTACACACTACACTTCATTTGGCTCCACTACATATGAGCATTACCTACTTTACCACATCACATGTACACTCACTTCTTCTTCTTCTCCTCAGACTACTTACATGTCTGAGTACTTCACACTCCACACACTTTTCCAGGATGACATGTGTCCAACCTCATTATAGTAGTTGTTGTACTTTTCACTTACACTCTGCCCCAACTCTACTTCACCTCCACTATATAAGAAGAACACCCTATGTTACAGCTCCTCAGATGTCTTACTATGCATCTGATGTACTTGAACCATGTTGCTCTGCCCTCACTGCATCTGCAACATCTACTATACTCTGCTGCAGCAATGCCACTGCCCATTTCCCTCATTGCCATGTGCTTCTCCTATGCCATAACACTGATTTATATATTGGCTGCTATGGTTCTCCATATCCTGTGTGCACACTTTGCTCAAGACTTGAACCTCAACCTCAACCAATGATCTTTGTTGGATATGAACCTGGTGTCAGGCTGACAAACTGATGATGGGCATTGTCACACAAGTCTCACCACCTGACTTATCCCTGCCTCCTTTAGAGGACTTATAGGGAGCTGCCTTGGAATCAGGCCAAGGAATGAGGAGTCTCAGCCAAGATAGAAGGGGTGGAACCAGCTGTAACAAGCTGGGGTCTATTCATCTAACTACTAGCCTACTTATAGTACTATGGAATGTGCACAGACCAAGCACAGTAGCTAAGGGTGAGTCAGGTAAGTAGAAGGTGCAGTAGGCCTGAGAACAGGAACTGTGCATGTGCAGCATGCATAGGAACCACCATGAGGAGTCAGTAAGGACTGTAGATAAGATAGAGGATTCAATATGATCAAGATAAGATAAGATAAGATAAAATGGATCATATCTAATCTTATCTATATTGAAGGAGGTTGCTTGGAAAGAGTGCAGCCAACTGTAGAAAGAAGAGAATATATTCTCAGTCTCTTTGTAGAAGACTAAAGGTGGTAACCATTATAGTACTGTACCTGTAGAAAGAAGAGAATATTGTTGATGCAACTACATGCTGACTAACTACCTCCTTCCTTTTTAATCTCTCTACTGTACACACACACATACCTCAGCACACATACATACACAAGTCTCACTGTCCATATTGTTCAAGTCCACACACTACTGTACATACTATAAGTAGTCAGTAGCATCACTGTATAACAATAAGAACTATTCTAGTTCCACTCCCACACATGGCCTGTGTTCATCAAATATATTCTACAGGAAGAAATCATAAGATGTGAATGGTGTAGGAGTACAGTAAGTACTGACCTCAGTCTCTTTGTAGAAGACTGAGGAGAAAGAAAACTATGTGAAGATAATTTTCTGTAAGTAACAGGTCTGTCTGTATCATCCCTGAGTCCTGCAAGAGGTCTGTGTGGCACAGTTGCCCAGTTGCACTTTCACAGTCATGCAGTCACTGTTGCACATTGTTGTCTTTATCTGATCTAATCTGATCTGATCTGTGTTGACGTTCAACTCACATGGACATCTCCTTTGGCTCACCTACAGACTCACACACACACCACTTACATATTATGCATACAACATTCACACTCCACCCTTTACTCTGAGACAATGTGCATTGCCCCACTTATAGTAGCTATTGTTCTACACACTTATATCTCCACTACAACTCTATCACCATACACTATATAAGATCACATCCCACCATACACACTCCTCAGACATCCTTCATATTGTCTGAGTGAGTACTCTCCTACTTACATCTTACATTCTTTCTCACTCCACCTGCAGCATATCTCTCTACTGCGTCATGGTGCCTACTGCACTCATGACTACTATTTCTGCTGCAGACATGCTGTCTGTAATTTCACTGCTGCTCAATGTCATCATCATTATAACAGTTCTAGTCGCCTGCCCAAACCTGCACTCACAATCTGATCTTACATCATTGCTCTTCTCTCCTTCTACACCCACAGTCCACACTATATTAGTAAATGTGGTCTGTGTGCATTGATGGATTGTATATCAGTAGTTAGATAGCATCTTAGAATCTAAGCAGACATCTTCTCTCCTCCTTTCTTAGGAGTTGTCTGAAATCAGTCTCTACTCCCTCTTTATATTCAAGTCTTTCTTTTGCTGTCCTGCAATGGACTTTCCTCTCCTTCTTTTTGTGTGCCTCTTCTTGGCCTTTGTCTTAGGCTTGGTGGTCATGCTTGTCATCTACCACCACCTCCCACCACATGTCCAGAACCTCCTCCCATTCTGATCATGTCCTGCTGCCTTCACCACTGTGCCTGTTCCACCTGTGCCAACACACATCACTGTAAACTCCAACACAGAACTGGGGAATATCACTAGGAGTTCTACAGTATATATTGTATAGTACTTCATGGCAGGTAAATGAACTAGCAAAGGCTGCACAGTAAAATTATAGATAGTAACCAATCAAAAAGAGGATGACTTATGTCTGTAGTAAGTGTGGGAAGAATTAGTGATACTCTGCAGCAGGTGTGAGAGAGCTGAGTGAGCATCCACAGTAAACATGATAAATGAGTCATAACTACTTCATAACTGGGCTGATTAGAGATCAGACAACATACACATCATCAGCCAATAAATATGAATAAAATGGATGCATGACCATGGGAATCACTATGATAGATCAGGAGTGATGAGAGAATCTGTAGAATATAAATATATGAAAAATATGAAAAATGAAGAGAAAAATGAGGGGAATAAAAAGGTAGCCTGACAACAAGTTCCATTAGCATTGGTGGTGAAGCCTTTGTGGTCCAACTTGCTGATGGACAAGAAACAGCCCAATGCAGATGGTATTAGAATGCAGGCATTGAAGCAAATGGCAGATAGATTGTGACAAGATGAAGACAGGCTTATAGCCCAATAAACAGAGAGAGCAGTTAAGGGACTTCTTTGTCTGCACAGGAATAAGCCAACAATAACAAAGAGGGAAAGTGTGGTGTTGATTGCAGCAAGGGAGACATGATGAGTGGTGAGGCAAAAGCCCCAGAGTAGGTTTACATGGTTAGACATTACAGAAAATGTCTAAGGGTATACAGAAAGTGGGAGAGTTGGTTTATGTAGTGGGTATTGAACAGAGTTCAAGCAGAGTGTGTAAAGTGAGTTGTCAGAATGTGTTTGTTGTGATATAAGTGTCAGACAAGACATAATGGAGACATGTGGTAAGGTGGAGCTGAATGAAAATACACACATATTCCAACATTCTTAGTGCATGATGATTGTGTGGCAGTCACCCAAGGCCAAATCATTCCATTCAAGGAGGATGAAAGGGGTTTGGTGTGTACAGAGGGGGCAGGAGCCCAAGAACAAGAAAGGCACACAACAGGACAGCTGAATATAAGTAGACAATGAGTGACACACTGTCCATGATGTGGGAGAGGGTAGAATACCAACTGACTATCAATGTCCCTTTTACAGTACCTATATACTATGAGAGGTGGTGCACAGACCACACTTAGGTAATGTAAGTGTGGGATGTGGGTGCTGGTGTGAGGAGCATCACATGTCAACAGGACTTTAGTCCAGAGATGATGCATCTGTAAGATAAGAGAAGATGTGTACCAGATGGTAGAGGGTACACATAATAAAGAGAGAGCCACATAGAACAGGTATGTCAGAAGAGAGCTAAGAGAGTAGAAGAGATACTCACCTCAGCACATGCAGAAGTGCTGAGGTGAGACAAAGACAAGGTAAAGAAGATATAGTAAGAGCAAGATAGAGTTTAAGAGGAGCTCAAACCATGAAGAGAAAAGAGATACCAATAAGATGAGATAGAGATAAGTATACTTAATAAGTAAACAGTGTGATCAGCATCATTGTTGAACATCTGTGCATCACTATAATCTTCACATTACATTTTCATTTGGCATTATCTCCTGTTACACACACCTTACATACTTATGACACAAATACCCACTTCTCTACAACCCCACAGGGTTCTCTCATCACTCCCACACCACACACACTCCAGATGACATGCATCCTACACACATAACACATATAGGCATCCTTATACTTCTGCACTTGCCTCTCTGCTCTAACTCTCTTTACTTTCACTATATAAGATGTGCTACATACCTTACTTCTCCTCAGACATTGTCTTACAACACTGAGTGAGTCTCCACACTTCACCCACCTTATGCTTATCTTGACATTCCCTGCAGCAACACTTTACTATGCTGTGGTACCCTTCTGGTATCCACACCTACCTACTCTGCTGCAGTCATGCTGCACCTGCTCTCTCCATTTGGAGATCTTATACACCTCTTGCTTATGTTGCTCCCGATTGTAGTTGCCTGCCATAACCTGCACAAACAATCATAAGGTAATGAAAAAACCAACAATTTATGCACTATATACTGTATAAATATGGTTATATTGTATAGGGTTGTTGATAGGGGATCAAACAGACCTGTGTTTCTTACACTTCACTATTGGCTCATTTACATCCAGCATACCACTTCAAATCCATAATTTGTCTCTGCCTTCAATAAGCTGCAGAGGTCTGTGCAGATGTGTTGAGATTTTGAAAAGATGCACTCAACTGAAACACTTGTTGCTGGGATTGCAAGAAAGTCTTGAGCCATGTGGGTGATGGTCAGGAAGGAAGCACCATGTTTCTGTCACAGAAGGTCCTTCAGCAAGTCAAGTAACAGAGAGCTAGCTACATACCTGTTTGATGATATCAGTCTCTGTGGCCAGATGAACTGTGCTTCATAGTGCTGAGGCAAGCTTTTTCGAGAGGCATGTTTGTTTGCAGAATGAAGCAAGTGAAGAGTTTGGTGAAGCCATCACACAATGTGTACCTGCTCAATTGAGCTGGGGTGCTATAACTTGTGAGATTTCCCCTATTTTCATGGCAGCCACACTAGTAAATTAGCATAATAATCATCCAAGCCATACCCTATTTTTTTGGTTGTTTATTGCAGGCTACCAGTAGTCAGTAATTTACTGTACATGTGCTTCAGTATTGCATATCCAGGAAGTATGGGAACAGGAAATTCTGTGTTGGTTTTCTCATTACCTTATGATGCTAATCACACTGTTTACTTATTAAGTATACTTATCTCTATCTCATCTTATTGGTATTTCTTTTCTCTTCATGGTTTGAGCTCCTCTTAAACTCTATCTTGCTCTTACTATATCTTCTTTACCTTGTCTTTGTCCCACCTCAGCACTTCCTTAGGCACCTCATAATGGTCTTGTTTTTTCCTTTTTCTTTTTCCTTTCATCTTACTTACTAGTAAAGTGTAGTATTATTACTACAAGTGTGAGCTTAGCTCTAAGCACCATAAGGCATATCTGTTGAACTTCCCATGTGTACCAGTACATATTCATTCACTTTCCCTCCACACATACACTTTACCTACTACTTACATACACAAAATGTATTGTACTTCTTCTTCTTCATCTCCTCAGACTACCCACTCCACACTATACTCCATGCAACATGTGTTGCTGTTTGCACAGGTTATGGCAGCCAACGTAGATGAGGAGGAGTGAAGACAGCATAATTGTGTATTCCCTGCATGGGGTTGGTGAGTGTGACATAACTGCAGCAAGGTAAGTAGGTGTGGACACCAGATTGATGCCACAGTGTAGTAGAGGGTTGCTGCAGGGAGTCTGATAAGAGAGAGATAAGATGGGCAGTGTAGGAGACTTACTCAGTGTTGTACAACAATGTCTGAGGAAGTGTGAAGTGGGTAGCACATCTTATATAGTGGGAAGTGATAAAGTTAGGGCAGAGTGTGTATGTAGAAGAACAACAATGCCCATATGCATGGAGGACACATGTCATCTGGAGTATGTGTGGTGTGGGGATGAAGTGAGAACCCTGCAGGGTTATCAGGAAGTAAGTGTTATGTCATAAGTGCATAAATGTGTAGAGGTAATGCTGAACGAAAAATAGAGTATGGGAATTGCAGTAATGTACAAATGTTCAACAGTTGCACTACTTTAGGTAGTCCTTGTTCTTCACTCTATGCTCTCCACTTCAACCTTACAGAGCTACAACTATATAAGATGGACACTACACACTACAACTCCTCAGATGCCTTACACCCTGTCTGACATACTCTCACCACATCACATCACCTGCTGTGCTTGTGACTCTTCACTATCTACTGCAGTCATGTGACTGCCCATGTCACTCTTCATGCTAGGAGTGTCCTACATCTTCTCTATCATATACATTATTGTTGCCATTGTCTTCCATAACCTGCACATACAATATCATCTTTTATCTTTTGTTTCACTTGTGCTTGTGGCTACTTTACTTTACTTTAGCTTACTACAGACACATCTCTGGTCACATGATCTTGTTGATTGCTGCACAATCTGTTTGAGCTGGCTGGCAGACAATAGTGAAGAGGTGATATGTTTTGATTGCAATGTAGAGAACCCCCAAGGCACATAGGAGTGCAGACATGAGTTGTAAGCAATATAGTAGCAGTGGCAAGAGTGGCCACAGGTGATAAGTGGTAAGAGATGCTACAGGAGTGAGGTGTAAGATGGAGATAGAAGAGTAAGTAAGAAGATACTCACTCAGATAGTGTGAAGAGCATCTGAGGAGATTGTGTTGTAGGGATTATTGTGTGTAGTGTCTGTGCATAAAGTTGAAGTGGAGAGTGTAAAATGTAAAATACACCAATCACCAAAAAAGTATGAAGTAAAGGAGGTCCACACCACAGAGATTGTGTGTGTGTACAGTAGGAGAAGAGAAGCCAAATGAAGAAATACTGTATGTATGTAGATATTAAACACAATCATTGTTGATCTGTGAACCTTACCTCCATTTACTATTCTTAGAACTCCAGTTTTGTATAAGTAGTTGAAAGACTGGTGGTCTTAAACCCCAGTCTTGTCAACTTTGCAATCTAGGGATTCTCCTATACTGCACTTGATCTAAAACTTGCCTTCATCTCACTTATCATTCTAAGAACTTAGTCTAAGATCTCTAAGTGTTGCTAAGACATCATAAACTTGTCACTCTGGATCCTCACTTAGTCATCATTGGTATCATCCTCATCACTATCTCATTGATCCCTCTCTAAATTGTCATCAGGGACATTTACTACACCTATTGTTGGAGTTAAGGTCAAATGCCCAACCCTGTACATGTGCCACTTGCTGATGTTCATACTATGCTGACTATGCATCTCCTTCCTTTTCTGTCCATAGATACTACACATGCACATATGTTCACATATAGATGTTGGAGTTTACAGCAATGTGTGACAGTGAATGCACATGACTGCACACAACTGCAAACACACAAATGCATGACTGCATGGCTGTGCCACATGGATCTCTCATGGGACTCAGGGATGATATGGATGGACCCATTAGTTACAGAAATTTTCTCACATCTCTTCTTTTCCCTCAGTCTTCTACAAAGAGACTAAGGTCAGTACCTACTTTCTACAGTGTTCATGTTTTATGTTTTCTCACTATTTCTTCCTGTAGAATATTATTCTCTTCTTTCTACAGTCAGTGTGCTCTTTCCAAGTAACCTGCTTCAAAAGATTATGAGACCTGAGGTCTATTGAAACTGAGCAAGCACCACCTTCGAGACAAACTCACACCCCTGCACTTTATACACCATGTCAGCAGCAGCCTTGACAAGCAAGACTCCTGCACCAGCAACTGGAAGCACTGCCACAATGACAGGTGCCATGATGAGCTCAAATGCAAAACCCTCAAGCAAGCTTTATGACATACCTTTTCTTGCAGAAAACAGTGAAAATTTCACCTTCTGGAAATTTCACATCAAAATGGTTCTCCAAGTGCACAGACTCTGGCCTATTGCTATTGTCAGCAGCTCCAATAAGGCTCTGGCCACCACATCGTCCAACTATGACAAATGGGTTAACCATGACTGTGACACATGCATGCAAATCACATTGACGCTCAGTGATGAGCCTCTCAACATTGTGCTATATGCAACAACATCAAAAGATGCTTGGGAGAAGCTGATGATGTGATATGAAGGGAAAGGGGAACAGAAAATCACTTACTTGATTAGTGAGCTATTCTGCAGTACTCTATCTGACAACACCCCCCTTGAACCACAAATAAATGCAATGGTGCACACTGCACACACTCTCTCCTCACTTGGGCAGCAACTTGATGAAAAACTCATTGCCATCACCATCATCATCTCACTTCCTCCATCCTACAACATGCTCAAAATGATCCTCACCACCATGAAAGCAACTGATCTCAACATCAAGAATGTTTGCTCGCAAGTCACACTCAAGGAGCAACACCAAACTCATGCCACAGATTCCATGGGTGCATTCATGGCTCACTTCGAAGGCAAGGGCAAAGGACCCACAATGTTTGATGAGGAGTGACAGGCAAAGTGCAAGGCAAAAGGGTTTTGCACACACTGCAAAATCCACAGCCATAAATTCAAAGACTGTCACAAGTTCAAAGCTGAAAGTGGCACCACAATGGCACATGTTGCCACCAATAGTACAGCACTATGCACTCAAACACATGACAAAGATGATAATGATGATGAGTCATTCAATCTCTTAAAAGTTGCTGAAAAACTCATGCAGTGCAATGACCTCACAGCTTGCTGGCTCATTGACTCAGGTGCCAGTCACCATATGAGCTCCAACTGCGACTGGTTCTATCTCTACCATCTGTTTGCTATGCTGCACAAAGTCTGGCTAGGCAATAACAGCTACATTCTAGCTGAGGGTGCCAGCAACATCCACATGAAGATGTGTGCCAACAAGAAATGGAACCAGACTATCCTGCAGGATGTACTCTATGGCCCTGAGCTCCATGGTAATCTTCTATCAGTCTCTGCACTCACAATACATGGTGCACACATCCAATTCAATGGGGATATATGTGAGATCATCAACAAGGATAACATGCTAACATGCATCAGCCACCTCGAGGATAACATTTACATCCTTGACATGCACACACACACTCACAATACCACACAAATTGCACATATTACATCATTCCCATCTGAAGGAATCAATATCTCTGATGATCCCTCCACCTTCATCACACACACAAAAACAGCTACCACTGATATATGGACCTGGCATCACCACCTAGGTCACATCAGTGTAGACTCCATCTTGTGCATGGTCTGCAACAGTATGGTCAAGGGCATGGCCATCACTGGTGACATGACCTGTGATGCTCTTGGGATATGCAAGCCTTGCATCAAGGGCAAGCACATGCAACATGACATTGCAAAATGGACACAAATGCATTGATGAGCATCACACACACATAAAGCCAGAAAACAACCATCAGTGACATCAGGTGAACACAGTGATACAAATGTGCAGCATGTGACAATCAGCCAGGTGAGCACAGTGATATAAATGCACAGCATGTGACAATCAGCCAGGCAAGCACAGTGATATAAACATGCCACACATGACAATCAGCCATAGCTGCATCAATCACACATTTGTTTAGGCATTGGACTATAGGACTGGGGTCAGCCAATGAGGAGCAGGATTGATGAGCTGTACAGGCCAAGATGCAGTCCATGGAGTCATGAGTCACAAAGTCAGCAATTGGTGCAATCGACGCCTTTCCTATTTTGCTCATCCATATAGTGCCCAGACTCCACTTCACTTTATGATTGACCCTGCACTGTAAATTTTCTGTTGTGTTTTGTTGTGCTCCAGCCTTTGAGCTAGACTTGTATTTAGATAGCACATCATCCATCAGAAAAGACCAGATTTCCCCCACCCACAATTTGACTTCTCATCTCTGTCTGAGCACATAGTGAATAAGTGTGCCCTAATCCTCTCTTCATGTTTCCCATTATCAAGAAAGTGCGTGTTCCTCGTAGGTTGCATCTATTATTGCATTGCATCCTGTTGCATTCTCCATTGCATTGTGTCAGTTCTCCATTGCATTGCATTCTCCTTATCTTGTCATATTGCCCATCTGTTACAAGAGTTGCATTCCTTTTTGTTGCCCTAGTCATGTCATGCTATCACCCTTAACTGCTAAAACTCTCTTTACCTTGGTATCTAGAGAATCTTACAACTTGCACCCTCCAGCAACTGTTGTGGTTGTGGTTGATATTCTCCTTCAGCCCAGCACAGCCCATATCAGCATGCTGACACAATGCTTGGCCACATTTTTTCCGATCTGTGTGGACCCATGCAAATGTGCTCCCATGAAGGATATGACCACTTTGCAACTTTTATTGACAACAAGTCACACAAGGTCTTCATCCACAGCCTCAAACATAAAAGTGATCTGCACAAATGTCTCACTGACTTTGTCGCACATGCTGAAGTTGAGACCAGCACAAAACAAAACTGAAGGCACTCCATTCCAATGGTGGAGGCAAATATACAGGTGAGCGCACACAGAAGTTCCTACAGGCATGTGGCATTAAACACAAAATGACAACCACTGACACACCACAACATAATGGCATCACCAAATGCATGAATCACACACTCATGGAGACCACGTGCACACTGCTCACCAATGCCAACCTCCCACATTCTGACTGGTACAACACTATCAAGTATGCCACTTACTTGCACAACATAGTGCCAACATGCGCACTCAAAGACAATCTCACACCTGAAGAATCCTGGAGCAGTAACAAGCCCAATGTCACCCTCATTTGCACCTTCAGTTGCAAAGCCTTCATCCATATTCCAGACAAGTACCAATGCAAACTCAATGCAAAGTCACTGCTTTGCACCTTCATTGGCTACACACAAAATCCCTGTGCCTACTGCCTGGTCCACCACCTGAGTGGGTGCATCATTGAATCACATGATGTGATCTTTGATGAAGGGGGCCCCACCAAATGCTATGAGTGGATCATCTTTGATCCCAACACAGATGACCCAGAGTCCCATGAGTATGATACTCATACCAGTGACTCGCAAATTTCTGCCAAAGCTCCCCCAAATGCAACCCCTATGATAGCAACCACTTCCATGCCCGACACATGATCTATGGCACCCATGACTCCTCTACCTACACCTGCAACATCAAGTTGACCCTCACACAGCAAATGCACACCTATTCGCAACAATGACAAATGCTACAATGTCTTGTCATACACTCAAAAGCAAAAGGGTGTAAATGCGACCACTGACATGCAGCCACCTGCAGAAGATGTGCCACCACTCAACAGTAGTGAACATGTGCAAGCCACAACAATTGCATCTGAAAGTGATCTGCTCACTTATGAAGAAGCAATGTCACACCCTGACACAGCAGAATGGCTCGCAGCATGTGAAGAGGAGCTGCAGACCTTTCAATGTATGGAAGTCTATGCAGAAGTCAACCAACCACATGATTGCAAAATTGTTGGCAGCAAGTGGGTATTTCACATCAAAAGGGGACTGACCAGTGAAATCCAGAAGTACAAAGCACACCTAGTCACAAAAGGCTTCACCCAAATCAAAGGCATAGATTTCGACAAAACATTCATACCTGTCATGAAGTTCTCATCACTTTGCACAATCCTTGCCATTGCTGCCAAACATGACTTTGAAGTTCACCAGATGGATGTAAAGGCAGCCTACCTCAACAGTGTGCTCAAAGAAGAAATCTATCTTGGACCACCCACTGATTCAAACCCTCAGTGGGTAAGGTCTGGCATCTTGGAAAATCCATTTACAGCATGTGCCAAGGTGGACAAGTCTGGTACAAGCGCATCAAGAAGGAATTCGAAGCACTAGGTCATACATGCTCCAATGCTGACCACTCCATTTTTCTAAAACACAATGCATCTGGCAAGCTCATATGCATTGTCACAATTTATGTTGACAATATTGTACTCACTTCACACAGTATTGATGAAATAGAAAACATGAAGGCAGCACTTAAACATTCCTTTGACATGACCAACCTAGGCAAAATTGGCTGGATTCCTGGCACACAGGTCACACAGGATTGCCAATGCAAAACCATCATCCTCTCCCAGGAGAAATACATTGATGATGTTCTTCACAGATATGGTCACCATGATGTGCACCCCATGGTCACCCCATCTCTCCAAAATGAGCAACTCACGAAACTCAATGCCCCAGAGGCAACAGCAGATGTTCACAGGTACCAGAATGCAGTGGGCACACTCATGTATGCAATGTTAGGGATGCGACCTGACTTAGCATACACCATTGGCATACTCAGCCAACATACTGCAACACCAGGTGACACACATTTCTGCACTTTAAATCACACCTTCTGGTATCTACGTGCCATGGTGCATCATACACTCCTCTTTGACAGTAACTCCCCTGGTGAGTTAACAGGATTTGTCGATGCTGATTGGGCAGCCAACATAAATGACAGGTGATCCATCTCCAGATACATCTTCATTCTCTCCAGTGGTGTGATTAGTTGGAGCTCCAAAAAGCAAGCCTCGACAGCACTCTCTAGCACAGAAGCCAAATACATCACAGGCATGCATGCTGCAAAAGAAGCTGTCTGGCTTCACACCCTCCTTTCCAAGCTTGGCAAACTCTGCGACTCTCCTATGATGCTCCAAATTGACAATCAGTCTGCCATCGCTATTGCAAAGAATCCAGCCTTTCATGCACATACCAAACACATTGATGTGTGGTATCATTTCTTACACAAGAAGTATGCTGGTGGGGAACTGGAATTGGAGTATATTCCAATGGGTGAGCAGGTTGCAGATGTGCTGATGAAGGGGTTGGCATGGCAGAAGCATGAGCAGTTCTGCTCCAGCATGGGCATCCACTGGTGCACTAGCTGAGTGGGCATGTTGGAGTTTACAGTGATGTGTGACAGCAAACACACATGACTGCACAACTGCAAATGCATGAATGCATGACTGCATGGCTGCACCATATGGACCTCTCACAGGACTTAGGGACAATATGGATGGACCCATTAGTTACAGAAATTTTCTCTTGCATCTTTTCTTTTCCCTCAGTCTTCTACAAAGAGACTGAAGTCAGTACCTACTTTCTACAGCATTCATGTTTTATGTTTTCTCACTATTTCTTCCTGTAGAATATTATTCTCTTCTTTCCACAGTCAGTGTCCTCTTTCCAAGTAACCTCCTTCAAAAATAGATACTGTTACGAGGCACTTGCTTTGGCACCTCGTAACGTGTTTCTTTTTTTTCTTTTTCTTTCTTACTTACTAGTAAAGTGTAGTATTATTACTACAAGTGTAAGCTTAGCTCCACTTTACTTAGTAAGGACTTATCATTTTCTTTCTCTTTTATAGTACTTAAGTATTTACATACTTAAGTGTGAGCATAGCTCCAAGTACTATATAAGACTTATCTTTCCTCTCTATTTTTCTTTATTTTATTATAACATTTACTTGCTAAGGACTATTACTATACAATTAGCAAGGACTCTCTTTTCTCGCTCTTATTTACCTATGTTTACATCTTGTTCATTTCACGCTTGTGGCTGAGCCACTTATATCATATGGACGCGTACTTACTGCGCTTTACTGCGCATTATCATTTACTTACTGCGCATTACTGTGTAACTTTACTATAGTTAGATCACTAGTTTTGTATAAAAAGTTGACAGACTGGCGGTCTTAAACCCCAGTCTTGTCAACTTCACAATCTAGGGATTCTCCTTATACTGCGCTTGACCTAAGCTCGTTAATCACTCATGTCACTCTCTCAGAACTAAGTCTAAGAACTCTAAAAGGCATTAAACATCGCTAAAGACATCTTACACTCGTCATCCTGGATCCTCATATTGTTATTGGTGGAATCATCCTCATAACCATATCATTAATCCCATTGTTCATTGTTATCCGGAATCTCTATTACATTCATCAAACCAACATTCAAACCTTGGTTACCAGGAGTAACATTTTAGACCTTCCCTAAGACCGTCCAATAGGCCGCTCTTAGCAGATACAAACACACATGTCCTCATCCTTGGTACACTTGGTCCATGCACTATACAGTTACTATAAGTAGACAGTAGCATGATCATAATATAAAAAGGAACAGTTGTATCCTCCTCCTGCACATGGCCTGTCATCATCACTACTACACTTTGTAACAGTGCTACAATACTTTCATAGCAGAGTTACAACTCTACAGTAGTCATGACAGCTCCACATCATGCTATTAGCACTTCACTTAGACAAGGCCTGGTAGCTCAGTGGTTAGAGCACCCACCCAGAGTAGGGGAGGTCCTTGGTTCAAACCCAAGCCAAGTCACTATTTTGGCAATTGCACATTCTAATATCTACCATCTGGTACACATCTTCTCTTATCTTACAGATGTGGTCTTAGGCCCTCTGCTCTGTTTTACCAAGGATATAGCCTTGTCTCTTGCTATAATGGCCCTTGGGCTCTACACTTATCTGTTCTAAGTCATGGTGTTTGCTTCCCTTGCTGTGCTGCCCAGATTTCATCATCCTGTGCAGCTAGTAATAGCATATCCACATTGTGAGGACAAGTGACACTTCAGAAATGTGGAATGGATGTATGTTGAAAGACATGTCTATCTAGGTGACAGGGCCAATTTAGAGTTTTAGGGTGACTGGGTATGAGTCCAATAATTAATAACTGCTAATCTCAACCCAACATCAGTCCACCATCATGATTCAACAGTTTACTACTACATCTTTGACCAACCATATGACTACTATATACTGTATATTTACTATACACTAGGATTTTCTGATATGCCCTATATATACATATACATGGTATTTAAAATATATATACAGTATATATACAGTACAGTTGGAGTCTTAGGTCATATGTGAAGAGAGAAGAAGAATTCCTGTCATGTGACTATGGTTGCTAGATGTGTGTGGTCACAGTACCAAATATAGTAAGGAAACGAAATATGTTCAATAATTGCAACACTTATTATTCTTGCATCATTAGTTCAGTTTAGATGTGTCTTGATATTTTTTGTTATAAGTAGCCATGCTTTCACTGTTAGCTTTGTGGCCATACATTTCAAGTTTGCTCCATGTTGGTAAGTCTTCTACTTTGTATTGTGTCATCGGATGGACAATTGATGTACTAATGACATGAAATACAGTAGTGTCGACATAGGATGACAATTTTCCGAGATTGATTGTTCTTATACAACTCTTGTTCTTGGATTTATCGCTTTGACGTTGGATAGCAAAGCATGCCTAACTTCTCACCGTGTACGTCCCCCGTCCTCTTTGTCGCGTACCTTGACTCTGTCCCATAACAGCCATGTGCTCCGCACTGACTTGTTGCGGATATGTATGCCGTCGGCACTGGGGAGGTAGAGTGCTCCATTTGGTACTGGTGTCACTTTTTTGTCTGTTTACACTTACAATAATAGAGCCTGAGTATACAGGCTATGCTGGTGCGCAGGGCCCGGGTGAGCTTGTAGCTGCCAGAAAGGTCCTCTCACGTCAGCTCCAAGCGTTGAAGTGCCTGGGGTTAATGCTGGCTCGTCCCAGAGGGGTACATGCATGGCGCTTCCTGGACACCTGGCGTTGTCGTCTCACGTGCTTACCTCTTTCGTTCTCCGCTCTCTGACCCATGGCACCCAATTTCCCGGTTCTCCTGGTCATTCTCTTTTTCTTCACATCTATCTCCATTCATTGCATCACATTCTTTTGCGTCAAGATGTCGACATATGGTCTGAGACGAGGTTTCTTGAAAGGCCCAATCTGTCCTGGAAAGACCCGAGCGGAGCGTGGCGGAATCTTGGCCGCTGACAATTCTCAGACCTTGCAGAACAGCTCGCCGCCACTTCTAGGCTCACCCGCTGTTGCCAGCATCTCTGACTCTGACGACGGCAGCTCTTGTACCGCTAATGATGACCTGAAGAGATGGCGCACGGTGCACTGCGCGGCTCCGCCAATGCCAGACGGGCTCCGGGGCATGGGCATGCAAGATTTCCTCATGCATGAGATTGAGTACGATGACGGCGTGCTCAGGTGTACATCCGTTCTGACGCGAGACGTGCTTGGAGCGCTTCCCCGCGAGCCTATCAAGATTCCGCAGCGCGAGGAGTTGCTCTGCCCAACGCTGCCGTTCAAGATCGCACCGTCCGCGGGCAGAGGTCTCGGTCTCTTCGCAACACGAGATCTCACTCCGGGGCAGACCATCGTTGTGGAGCCGCCCGTCCTCATCGCGCCGCTCGTCATGCCTGCCTCTGTATCTGACACCACTGGTTCTGGCGACGTCTTTTCTGCCCTCGTCGCGCGCCTGGCTGAACCGTTCCGCACACTTGTGCTGAGCCTCGCCAACTGCAAGGTCCCCGGCACGTGTTCCCGTGCAGAGGGCGTGGTGCGCACGAACGGCATCAGCATCGAGTTGCGCGCAGACGCAGGGCGTTTCGTCACCCACAACGGCATCTTCCTCATCACAAGCCGTGCGAACCACAGGTACAGTCCCCACTGCTACTCTAAACAGCACCTTGCCGAGCCCGATGCTCACGCCGCCCTTCGTCTCTGCGCTCCGTCACAGCTGTGCGCCTAACGCGTCGTACATGTGGCACATCTCTAGCTTCGCACTCACGCTCTGCGCCGTGCGCGCCATCAAGGCCGGCGAGGAAATCACCATCGCGTACACGGCGCTGACCGCGCCGCACGCCGCACGGCGAGCGTACTTGCGCACGGCATACGGCTTTGGCTGCACGTGCGCGGCGTGTGCGCTGCCGGACGACTCGGCTGTGCAGCGCAGCGACTGCCGGCGCGCGGCGCTCGACCAGTGGTGGGAGCGCTGCTGCCCGTTCGACGTGTGGCTGCGCGAGCGGACGCTCCCACGCCGGCTGCTCATCGACGCGCACACGCGGGCGCTCGCGCTGCTCGCCGCCGAGGGCCTGCACGGTGCGCACGCGGCACACCTGGACGTTGTCGCGCGGTGCTATGGGGCGCTCGGCGAGCGCGCGATGTTTGTGTTCTGGGCCGAGTGCGCAGCGGACGCGTGGCGTGAGGGGTACGGCAGGCACAATGCCGAGAGGAAGATGCGCAGGTGTGTGCGGTGGGTGCGGGAGCCCGAGTCGTTCCGGCACTGGGCACAGAGGGCAGATCCCGGCGGGCCATCTCCGTTGTGACTCGGTTTAATCGATTCACTGTCGTCGTGTGGGTCTTTGGCTGTATTGTTCTGGTCGCGCAATCCCTGAACGACATGTGAGATATTTGCACATGTATATATATACGCGGCTTGCTACAAATGCATCAGGAACGCGAATGAAACACGGTGCAAACGGCGCGGAGAACGTCCTTGCGGTGACGCAAGACGCGTTTTGGTCTCACGACTGCCTCCTCTTTCGAGACGATATCCTCCCAGGAGTCCAGCACGCGCGCAGTTGCGGACCGCGTCTTCGCCAAGGAACAGCCGACAGCGGGCCAGCCAGCTGCGCCGCTCGAGCGTCTCCTTGGCATGGCCCACCCTTATATGGGACTGCCGCGCCTGACTGCGACACCGATGGCGTCTAGGGGTATATGCAGGGGTGGGCGCAGGCTCGACCCAGCATGATGATGTGAATGAAGCACATGGATGATGCTCTGGGGGTCTCGACATTTGGTCGCGGGCAGCGGAATCGACGAGTACATCGTAAGGCACCGATCTGGTACAGACCGGATGCTGGCGGTCAGAGTGTTCAAGACTAACGAAAGACGGTCTGCATGAGTGTGACAGGGCTATGGTGGATATCACCAAGACATGAGAGACGCAGGAGTACTACTGCTGTAGTACATTGTGGGGTAGTGTTGGACTGTTTGGAGAGGATGTAGGAGAGTATGGCGTGTGGGAGGCGGCCAAAGGGGATGATAAGACAACAATGTTGTTCAACAACAGGACATTACTAGTAAGAGGTGATGGAACCATGGCATTGTGGCTACCACGAGGTGCGAGAGCAGGAGCACGTCGTATGTAAGACGAAATAGGTGGGAGGGATAAAGCACTGATGATATCGAGAGGGAAAAGATGACAGGTAGCAGGGAAAACCTAGCAGCAAATGATGAGGTGGGTGGATCCACGCACTGTGGTCGTCCGGCAGACTAGAGCGTGTTGTCCTTAGTTACTTGTTGAAGGAACTGGAGCATGAAAGTGTCAGGAGAGATCTATTGTTACCGCCGCTCTCCATCTGAATGCTGCGCACCTAAATTCTGAGCATGACAGTTGGCGCCATCATGGTGTCCGGAAGCACCACAAGCCCGACTTGTACACGAAGGGCCAGCTGTGCTCTGTACGGTTCCTCAAGACTGAGGGCTTCTTCGTCTGCTGCCAACGTTAACATAGACCCCCTCTATAACAGCACGGCCAGTAGTAGCACTGACACCTATTACAAGAGCCAATGTGACGGAGTAGATCAAGCTGAGCTTACCGCCATCCACGCGAGTGTGACCTGCGTCATGTGACCCCTTCAATATAGTTGCTGCACTGCGCGCTTGCAGCAGTTTGCTGTACCGCTATGCTGCATGTTGATTGGCGTGGATGGACAGGCGTGGAAGCCCCTGCGTTTTGCCTGTACTATGACTGCGCCCCGCCCTGTCTCACCGCATCCCACCGCACGTTTAGACCCGGCCTGCGTTGGATCCTCATTTGGTTTAACCCCTCAAGCATGATACCTCCGGCTTTCAACAGCTCTGAGTCTACTCCCCCATCCAGTGTCCATGGCAGGTGACCTCAGCGGAAGATAGTCGTCCTGCGTTTCTGTATCTCATCCTGCTGCGTGATTGTTCACATACCCTAATTCCATATTGGTGCTCAGTGGTATGCTTTCCTCGCCCGACTATCTTCTGCTGAGGTCAGCTACGGAGACTACCTGAAACCAACTTGAAAGATCGATGAATTGAGCGCTGTCATCAGGCTCATCCATGGAATGCCGGCTGTCAATTTCCTGCCATGAGTTCTGTTTCAATCTCTCGCCGGTTAACATAGCCTTCGTCGTGGACTACCAGTAAGGCTTCATTTGACTGCGCAAATAGACCGGCCCCTACGTTTTGATGCAGAAGTTCAGTTGTTTCCCCCGACCCATCGCCTCTGCTTAGTTTTACCCACATGACACTGTGTGGGTTGACGGCTTCTATATCATCGACCTGATGTCTTCTGGCTATACGTTATGGACGGTGGTGCAGCGAACGTCGGCATAGTGGATTGCACGGTGGTCGTAGCAACTAACTTGGATTAGTTAGACCCCGTCTCAACACTGTATCATCGCTGTCTCGGATGAAAAACCCTCCATGTTCCGAATCACGAACGTCAGTTGTCGATCATCTGTACCAAGAGCCCCGAGACGCTCATGTGGTATCTTGCGTGGATGTCGGACTGCAGCAATGGAAGGCCAATGCGCCTTATGTTATGACATAATCAGCAACATGTCGCACGGGTCCAATTAGCAACACCGTCACACAACAGATCATTAGTAAAACATACTAGCTCCCCTAGCTTCAGGAGTTCTACATGTGAAGGAAATTTTCTAGCACGGCCCAGCCTCAAGAACAGGACACAGATACCGAGGGAAAGCACATAGCAAGGACATACCCTCAGGTGGCCTAAAATGGCAGGGTATAAGAAGAATGTAAGCAAAAGTAAAAACATACGGCTGACATGGAATATACTGTATGAGCGATTCGGTGTGCGAAAGGTCTGCAATTGTTTTGAATAGACGCTAACTTGTCGATGGGAGGATATTCAATATGAGCTATTGCCGATTACGTACTTTAAATGAGGCTGTGCAAATCAGGAGTGTGCAGGAACATCTTCCATTAGGTGCACTGACTTTGAAGCATTCACAGAATTTCGTCGTTCATCTTTTTTAAGTTGAGCACAAGAGACCACGACTGGTAACAGTGATTACTGTGCTACCCTTAAGGTCCCAGCTGGCAGGAGGGGAATTACACAACCTCGAATTTCGTTTCTCACTTTTAAATGTAGATGCGTGCGACACTTGCTGTCATGCTCTTCGGCTTGTCTGTCGCATTTTTTCTCCAGATATTGTTCGTTTGGCGCCGAATACATTCGCGTATGGGCGTTCTCAGATTGCAGATGACCTGATCCACTTTAGGCACCAGGCAAGACTCGAGCTCAAGCCGCGTTTCCTGAGTAGCCCGTCACTATGTCGCATCAACCAACTTGTAGCCCCGGTCCTGGCGTCCCTCACGCGGGGCTCTGACTTTGATCCAGGACCAGGAACGATTCATTTCTGCCGCCGGAGGTTCTAGGACGGATGTCATTCCCATACCCCAAAGCAGCCGATATGGAAATCCTTAGACGACGGAACAGAACCCATAAATACGCAATCATGTTAGTGATCATGACGAAACTTTACTCCTGTATTCATTTCTCTGTCCTCGAGGACCGCCTGGCAAATATGGTGCTGTCTGCAGTGACACTGCTCTTGGTGTTCACAGTCACCCCAGTTCTAGCGCGGCTATTGTCAAGTCCTTCTCAGCTGCCGCAGGGCAAGAAGTATGATTACGTCGTCATCGGGGGTACGTTTCTCATGGCTTGAGGCTTCTGCGATATGCATCTAAATCCGGCCGCAGGTGGACCTGGAGGAGGCGTCGTTGCAAACCGATTGTCGGAGGATAGTCGCGTTAATGTCTTGCTCATCGAGGCTGGTCCTAAGTGCGCCATCCGCGTGTACATAGCATCTCCAGCTCTGAATACCTCATGTAGCAACGATGCGATCGAGGCCGTGGCCATTCCGTTCGCTGCCTCAAGTCTTTCTCCAAGCACATCTATCGATTGGAATTACACTACCGTTCCGCAAAAGGGGCTGAACAATCGCATTGTCCCTTATCCCCGAGGACGATTGCTCGGAGGGTCTTCTTCCATAAGTGAGTCCATCGCACATGTGCCCCTGTTGGAAAGATGATGCGAGGGCGTTGCAGATTTTATGGTCTGGACCCGAGGCTCGAGAGACGACTTCGATCGCTATGCAAGCGTGTCTGGGGATCCTGGGTGGTCTTGGGATGCGCTGGTGCCTTACATGAAGAAGGTGCGTAGGCTTTCTCCTTGTCGTGATGAGGATAGTGAACAGGTTTGCGCAGATAGAGCAGGTAGTACCCCCAGCTGACGGCCACAACACTTCAGGCCAATTCGATCCCTCATTGCATGGCAACAATGGGCTGTTGGGCATCAGTGTCGAGGGACTCATCCCGAGCATCGATGCTAGGGTGGTGAACGCTACGGATCAGCCAAGCTCAGAATTTCCCTTTAATTTGGACATGAACTCAGGAAACACTATTGGAGCTGGTAAGTGAGGGGCACCTGGACCGCCATATTCTTTATGGATCATTCCAGCTGACTTTACTCGTCAGGTTGGACACAATCATCCGTGAGGAATGGGTCACGAGCCAGCGCAGCGGGAGCCTATATCCAACCCGCTGTAAACCGATCAAATTTTGACGTTCTCATCAATACCCAGGTGACGAGGCTATACCCGACAGGATACCAACAAGGCGTTCCTGTCTTCAACGGAGTAGAATTCGCGCAATCGCCAGAAGGCTAGTACATATTGATAGTCTATACGGGATCCTGATCAGATTGCATGGCAAGCAGGACAACACTTTACTGTCAATGTTACTCGGGAGGTCATACTCTCTGCCGGAGCTGTTGCAACGCCACAGATCCTACTCCTTTCCGGTATTGGCGACGAGTCCCGTGTGACAAATTTCGGTATTAAGAGTATCGTGCACCTTCCGGACGTTGGTCAGAACCTCCAGGACCACGTTTTGCTCCAGAACGTGTGGAGTGTCAATTCGAACTTCACCTTCGATGATATTGAGCGCAATGCAACTTTACAAAACGAGCTCTTGGAAGAGTGGAGGACGAGTCGCAAAGGGCAGTATGCTACTGGAGTTACAAACCACATTTATTGGCTTCGTCTCCCTCGGAATGCGTCTGTCTTCGAGAAATTCGAGGACCCTAGCGCGGGCCCAACCTCGGGTCACTACGAATTGCTCATCGCTGTGAGTATGTTGATTTCAGGTCACAGACACATCAATAACGGCTTGTCAGAACGGTTTCAGCTCTATTGTTAATTCAACCCCCACGGTGGGTCGTTACATGACGATAACAACCAACGTTATCTCGACTGCAGCTCGTGCGTTGCTGGTCTTCTCTTTGTCATTCACTGAGCTTGCTTAGAACACCCGATACTTCCAGGCGGAAGTATCAGCCTTGCCTCATCTGATCCATTCGCATTTCCGGTCATCGACCCCGCACTGCTAGGCACCGACTTCGACGTATTCACTATACGAGAGGCGATTAAAGCCGCGAAGCGGCTTATCGCTGCGCCTGCGTGGAAGGACTACGTGATCGCACCCTTTGGGGACCTTGCAAACGCGACTACCGACTCGCAGCTCGATGACTACGCGCGGAAGAACGCCGGCACAGTGTGGCACCCCACCAGCAGCGCGAGTATGTCCGCGTGGAACGCGTCGTATGGAGTCGTGAACCCCGACCTGACGGTCAAGGGCACGAAAGGTCTGCGTGTTGTGGATGCAAGCGTGTTGGTGAGTGATTAAGCTATCATCATTTTCATAGCCACCCCTGCCTGCGTGCTGACGGGGTGTTGCGTGTGTATGCGCAGCCCTTCATCCCAGCAGCGCATACTCAGGCATCTGTATACATTTTCGCTGAAAGGGCGTCAGACCTGATCAAGGCCGCGCTCAACTAAAACGACCGCTGCCGTGCAGAGTGCACTTATTATCGCCACATTAATCTATTAATGATATATATATCGGACAGAAACACTAATTTTGGGCGTTGTACGAGGGCATGGTGGCTGACTGAGCATGAGTGTGGGCGGCCTTAGTAGGTGTTGCCAGTGTCCTTGATACCCCAATCATGGTGAGCGAAAGCAAGCCCATCACCAGCAAGTGCACGCGCATCCAGGCACGGCCTACGTGTGCCGTCTCCATCAGAATCACACGACGCCATTTCATCAGACGGATGGGAGACAGCGTTGCTATAGGAACCAAAACGTCGACACGCATAGGCATCCATCTAAGAACGACGAATGACTTGGTAGCTGCCATACTGACTTTTGGGGCAGGAACAGGGTCAAGCGTTACAGCAAATATTACGCCTGTGCTTGGCCCTCAGACGAGGGCGCTTACAGTATTTGTAGCATAAATATGAACTAACTATGATGCTGCCAGTGCCTGTGACTGCCATACTTCCCACGGGTGCAAACGTTTCAGGTGCTCCAGAAAAGCCCCAGTCATAAGCACAGTGCGAATGCAAGCTGTATTGTGCATGCCTAATGTATACAAGGCAGGGGTAACGAAGATTAGCTTCTACATAAACGAAGCAATTCGATGTGTCAAGGAAGGGACATAGGTTATGGCTACAGGAATAAGAGGATGCTACTACTGGTCGGCTCACAGGCAGGCTTTATCGTTATACAAGGATCCAGGAGCAGGCTCGCACTCGATGGCGGAAACCATGCCGCGCAGGTTGTGGACATTGACTATCCTCAGTCCGGCCCGACCGATCAGGGTCTGCCACTCACGCTGAGCGAAGATGACACATGTCACTTAGTCGGTATCACAGGCACCATTCGAGATAGGCTTGGGCTCACCATGGACCGCTCGAGGGCGTTGAAGACGCCCATCATGTGCACGCCAAGCGCAAGCGACATCTTCGCGCATGCGCCGAAGTTCGCAGGGATGTGTGCGGGAGGCGTCAGAGGGCGGTGCTGCTTCGCGCTGACGAGGTCGTCGAGGGTGATCGTCTCGTCGACATAGTGATGAGAGGTCGAGACGGTCGCAGGTGTGGAGATGACTTCAATGATGAAGAGCTTGGACTGACCACGACGCGGGAAATCAGACATGGACGCCGGTCTTATTTAGCATATGATTCAGCTTACCGATGGTGGTGCCACAGAGACTATCTTTCTCAGGACACTGATCTGGACGACAGGTAAGCTTGGTTCTGTTCAGCCAACTGCAAGGACAACATACACAGTCATGGTCGGGCCAGTCGTGTCTGCGAAGTGGTAAATCGCGTGGATCTCACTGTTCAAGACGAGACTTACAGGATATATCGAAGGAGATACACAAAATTCTCGCCAAACCTTGGCTGCTCATCAAAGAAGTTATGGGGCTCCATAATTATACGTCCCGCCTTGGCGGCCTCCGGGGCACGCTTAGTGATGTTGTCTTTCGCGATAGGCATTACTTCGGGCAGGTCCTGGACCACGAAGTGACTGTCTGGCAAACTAATGCGCGCACACACGAGCAGTCAGTAGAAAACGCACACACGAAACACAGTGCGCGCTGACATTTCTGCCAGAGAGATGGACAAGTTGCCCTGCCCGCCCCCGCAGTCCACGAACATGCATGAGTTGTACTTGTGCCATGGGATATCGTTGATGATGGCAGAATGGTATGCATCACCAAGTGACTAAAAATAGGTAGAGGTTACCAGTGGGTAAACCATAGTCGTCCACACACGACCGTACCTGAACAGAGAGCGCCCATTGATTCAGGTCAGCAGGGCGTTCTTTCATCCAAGCGAACAACGTGAGGGGCGTCTGGTTCGCTAGCTGGAATGCGGTCTGGTCGGGCTTGCGCGAGTACTTCCACTCTGAGTGCGTGATTTGCGCCATCAGCGACTGAGCGATAATGGGTTTTCCGGGCGTCCTTGTGAAACAATAATCCAGCGTCAACCCAGATCAGATAACACTAGGTGTACATAAGGGAGAACTGAATTACATGATCCACTTGCGACCGTTGTTTCCCCTTCGCAGCTCCAGGGCGGGACGGGTCAGTGCAAAGGCTCCCTCGCTTGTTTCATGCAACCAGCCTTGCGACGTTAAGTAACGGAGTACGACCGTCAACTTGACCGCGTCAAGGTCTAACTTGTGCTGCAGCTCCTGGACCTGCAAGCCTCTTGCGGGGACGGCGGCGTCTGCAAGCCTGTCGAAGATGCCCGTGTTCACGAGGATATCAAGGCAGGCCGTGTCGTAGACGGCACACGACTGCTCTACTACCTTCTCATACGGCCTCTGCAGGAGGTTCTTCAACTGGCCCTGAACAGATAGGGCGAGATGAGGCATTCATGACAAATGGGTTCTGAGGAAGTCACGACGCACAAGTGTTGCTGCATATTTGAAGCATCATCGAGGAAGATGAGAATTAGGGACAACAGAAGCGATCATGCGTACCAAGAGCCAGCCTCCTTGCTTCATATAACCTAGGGGGACACACGAATGTGGGATCGTCCAAGGGATGGCGCTCTACTGCATAGTTTGACAATTCGGGGAGCTTGTTCTTCTGGAGCTCATCCCGGACAGCATCCAGGGCCTGGTTGATGACGGCCTGAAGGGAGTCCAACTCTTGCAATACCTGTGGTGCGCACATGTGTCTAGATAGGTCGCGGGCGCTGGCTTAGCCCAGAGAATGAAAAGGCAGGCGATTTATAGCGATCCGAGTGAGGCAGATCCGCACCCACGGGCATCAGAGGCTCCGCGAGGACTAATACGATAAGGGCATGAGAGTCGACAGGAAGAAGAATGGAACGTTCATGTCACTGCAGGGACCAAGACGGAAATGCTTTTTTTTTTTGCATTAGACTTGGGGTGACGGCTAAGCGGCTGCTTCCTTTCGTCGAGCACCAGCGCTTGTCGGATGAACCACTTGATCACAATTGTTTATCCCACAGTTAAGCCTGATCAGATTGCGATGTGCGTAATCCCCGCAATTTGCATAGCACTGCTAACCTATCTTTGTAAGTCATATCCGATGTCACTCGTGGGGTCGTGTCAAGATTACCCCTTGTTATTGTTCAGAGCAACCACAGCGAAGTGAGACAAGATAGGTCAACAATAGGGACACCGGGACAGGTGAGATCGGGGCTCTATTCGACTTTAAGTCGTACACGAGAAGCGTGATATCGGCCGCATATTGTTATTCTCCAGGCTTACTCCACCGTCCTCTGCGAGCCATACAGCCCGTCCCGAAAAGTCTGTTCGCCGTGTGTGAATGACCACAAAGATCCGAAGATTTAAAAAAAAAAAACGAAAACATCAATTCCCAATCACGATCTGCATACACTTGACACTAGTTCCATCAGGGACACATCATTTCCACTATCTGGACCACGATATATGTCTAGCGAAGTGATTCTGGGGTAGACAAGGATGGCGCCTGGATCGACGGTGGGAACATCTTAAGCCGTTCATAACAAAATCATAGAACCCTAATACTTCAACTATCCGACGTACTAGTGTCAATCGAGGGATGGAGAAGCAGTAGTCTGGATCGCTGACCACGAGCCTGTAGGAAATACTCAAACCCATGATCCTCTAGATCTGGAGCATACGCCTGCGTGCTCTCAGGTTCTGGTGGTTGATGCTCGACTGGTCTTAAAACGCTTCTACTCCGTCGTGTGTTGCCACATTATCCGAGCCTCCTCATCTCCTTTGTGAGCTGCTTGCATCACGCTTTCAGGGTCCTGTGGAGAATTGTAATGGGGATGGGGCAGAGAGACGGAATGCCAAGACGAGTTCCCACAACTCAGCCGTCACCACTGTATGATGCAAACGAGGCCTCACAACCGAACCAAGTCGCTCGTAGTTCACTTGCTATCTCGCGGCGCTCTTCTTGTGCACGCCAAGTGCTTTTACGATATCGTCACTCACCAACCATCACGAAGGAGTGGTAATGCTCGCTGCTTGATCTCGGGGCCAATGTGTCGATATGCCATCTATTCTTTCAGTTGTCGACCGTGGTTCTGAATCTATTGAGAAAGAGGTAAACTCTGCCCTGTTTTTATTTTTTTATTTATCTACCTATCTTTAATTATCTTCATCTGTCGACTTTTCTAATTTATATGGTTTTTTTTATCTGGCTTTTAGTTAATTGTGTAACTCCCCTTCGCTTGTGGAATGCAACATTAGTCTTTCTCAATGGCAGTTCGATGTTCCTACCTCTATCTCCACTAGTGTAGAAACCTGTTGCGTTGCAACATTGAGTTATAAGGCATCATGTTGGAAAGTATACATA
>QLPN01000585.1:1453-25594 GCA_003314395.1 Albatrellus ellisii
AGGGCTTCATCAGTCTCTCAAGGACGTTCGCAATCGTGTCAAGATCGCCGCCGGCGCATCGTCGAGCGCAAAAACGCTTGTTGCAGTGTCGAAATATAAGCCCGTATCCGATATTCTTACTTGTTACGAGGCAGGGCAACGTGACTTCGGGGAGAATTATGTGCAGGAGCTGGTTGAGAAAGCTGCTCAGGTAGACTCGGATTGGACCGCCGTACGCAAAGGGGCGATGAGCTGATGTATGCGGGCTTTGTCTTGCAGCTACCGTCTGATATCCGATGGCACTTCATTGGAAATCTTCAATCAAACAAGTCCAAAGTTCTTGCTTGTGTGTTGTCCACTTTCGTGACTCAGCCTCATTGTTAATACTAACCCACCTCTTCAGCGATCCCAAACATCTATGCCGTGCAGACTATCACATCTATCAAGGCGGCTACAGTACTGAACAAGGCGCTCCCACCGGCGAGAACAATCCCACTATACGTTCTACTACAGGTCAACACGTCTGGTGAGGATGCGAAGTCCGGTCTCCCTCCGCTCTTGCAAACCGACATCGCCGCGGCGAAAACTTCAGAGCTAGCGGCGCTCGCCCTGCACATAATCCGGTCATGTCAACACTTGCGACTTCACGGCCTTATGACGATTGGTGCACTCACAGAATCCCTTGCATCGGCAGACAAGCCGAATCGCGATTTTGAGTGTCTCGTAGAGACGCGAGACACGTTACACACCGTGTTGCGTTCCGCAGAGATCCCACAGACGTTATGGGGCGAGGACGGGCGTCTTCTGCTGAGTATGGGCATGTCGAGCGATTTCGAAGCGGCTCTGCGAGCGGGGAGTGACATCGTCAGAGTTGGGACTGTGATCTTTGGAACAAGGCACCAGAAGAGCGAGCAACCTATATCCACGTAAATGGCAATAGAAGCACTGCAGATGAATGTTGTGAGTAGTCTTTCATTCAATCATGGACGCGTACTCTTGTAATCAGTGTTCTTAGTAGGATGATGCTAGCACACACAACATAGACGACTCGAGCTACGTTTGTGTCTTCGTATTCGACGCAGCGACTATAATGCGTTCTGCCAGAAAAGACGTAATGTATGCGCAATATGCTCTTTTCTTCTGGCTTTCGCCGCATGTCAAGTTCCTTCACCGACTTGCCTACTGGATTCTACTTAAGTATTGTTGACCATCATTATTGGTCTGACTCGCCGCTCTGTTCCCCAAGGTCAGGTTCATCATGATGTTTTATATGAACTTCCTCTCATGTGAATCACACATACCGCTACACTTTGCGTGTGGCAACACACGAGCGAATGCTTCGCCATAAACACCTTTACTAAATTTGCCAAATAAATGTTATAAGACAGTCCGTCTCGCCGACAGCATCACAACTATCATTGTTCGCATGTGATGACCGGATGAGATGTGAGTTCCAGATTATCAATTTGATCTCTGGAGATTGAGCTTAATCTTCATGGTGAGAACTTCCATTCTGTGCTTTCCATCTAAATTACAGTCTTGTGGATTGGATACCTTGATAGGAGTGATTTCTTTATGCACAGGGTCTGTGCGTACTCGTCTTGATGACCTCGGTGATCGTTAGTCTTCCCCATAACAGGTTGTTCACGTCGCGTGCAAGGAGATGCTCATCACCTAACCAGTGTCCATGATTATTTGTTTACTGCTCGGCATCTTTGCGCACAAAATAAAGATAAAGTAGGACGCATATATTGTTGTGAGAAATATTATCAGTGGATAACACCCGACTTGTCCAAAGGTTGGCAAGTGCAATTCTTGGCTACTGATCATCAGGTACCGTGTACGCTCGAGGAGACTAGTAGCGACGCCATTATAGTGCATATACCCTTGCTTTCTACCATTACCTCCGAATTAACTTGAGATCGACGATGGCCGAACACCCTCAGACAGACGTCTCTCGTCCATCCGCCCTTCCAATCTTTTACCCCGGGGTGGTGCAAACCAAAGTCCCGTTGATCAGAACTCGGCGGAGTACTTGGACAGCATAGAAGAAGAATGGAACAAAAAGGTCGATGTCGAGATCGAGATCCTGGCTGATGGGATGGTGGATCTGGTCAATCTGGCTTCTGTGCGCGGTCTTGTTGCATCTTTGGGCGTGTTCACTCCTTGACTCACCACGTCTCTCTCAGATCGGCGACAAGGATAAGTTCAGGATCGCGCAGGAGGAGTTTCAGGCGCAATGTCGTGCGGAATCGATGGTGACTATTCCTACACACTCCGGCGTTCGATAAGTATGATAGAGACAACCCACGCTAGGTACGGGCGGCCAACTCGCTGCTTTCCATCATCCACTCGATGAAGCTGCCTTTGTTGCTCTCGGACGAGTCACAGATTGTGAATCGGGGGGATGCAGAATTTAAGACCACTCGAGAAGAAAAAGACAAGGCAAAGCAGAGAGTGGGGCATTTCAGGATATACACACCAGTGATATTTAGGACTCAGACATGGGATATCAACACTTCAAAGATATCCACAATATGTTGTAGTTACATGTTTACATTACTGACGGTATGCTTCCCAGTAACACAAAAATCGAGAAAGTCAATTTACTCGCCAGAGAGGTGATACACTGTCGGATTCGCTGATCCCAACACCGAGCGGGCACCTCCTGTCGATCTCTTGCGTGCGCCTCAGCGTAGTCTTTGCACTTAAAGTATCATAGAAATGTCAGGTGATGTGACGGGACGCGACTGACTGGGTCACATAACCATATCGACTATCTCTCTATCGTCTTCAACATCTTGCTCGGACATATCATGATCATGAAGATGCCTGATCTGCATCGCCTCTCTTTGACCAACTGTGCATGAAGACCTGATTGGTGATGAGAGCGACTTGGATTTGATTCCGTACAAGAATTCTTGAGGACAACGCGGGATGTTCTGCCTGCAAGCCAGCGAGGCCGACGAATTTTCACAGGAAGAATGAAGCCCACAAGCACCATTGATCAAGCAGACACCTATCAGATTGGGGATATCGTTTTCATACGGTCTATCGCGAAGGATCCGAGTTTATATTCACTGGTTCCTACGGCCAACAGAACTGGCGAAGTCAAGGGCAAAGAAAGAGTATCTTCATGTACATTATATCCTCGCTTTGTGCTATCTATAAAGAACGAGATACACCTCATGCACCCCGTACGCCGCGTGGTACTCCGCGCAAACGTGGAGGGCCTTCGCTTGCGGAGCCAATGCCTCACTCAAAAGCAGCACTACGTTCGCGCGCTCGCAAGGCGCGTACATTTTCTGTGCGACCGCCGCCCCTAGGGAAGACGGAGCGTCTTCCAACAGATTGCCATCCTTCATGTAGCAGTGCGTCCAGAAGTGTTGCCCTGCAGAGATGACGAATATCAACGAGTCGCACGTGCTGTAGAGGAACTGATCGAAGAAGGCGGCGGCGGCGGCTGCATCTGTAAAATAGATCTCTGTAATCCCTTTCCTGTTACTGACACTGATTTATGATGTTAAAGATATCTCCGGTGTCCCAGAGACTGGAAAAACTGCAACGGGTCATGCAGTCGTGCGTGTTCTCAAGCGAATGGCTGAGCAAAATGTATGAGGCTTACACCTAGATTTTTTACTGTTATCAATCTCCTCCATAGGAATCCAACCCATTTACCTACGTCGAGATTAATGGACTGCAGTTACCCGAGCCGTCAGCAGCATATGACCTTCTATGAAAGGACTGAGTGGGATGCCGCAGGGTGAGGTGTGAGGCTAGTCATGCAATCCAATACAACCAGATATCTATGGACGGTGACTCGCAACAGAAGCCCATTTAAAGCATGCCTCCAAAAAGCCCGCGCGTTCGCCGTGGGGCAGGCTGGGCGTCTTTCCGAAGCGTCGACAAACCGTTCAGCTGCTTCATGACCTGCAGAGAGAATAGTACGTCAGCCCAACACGCCGCCCACATCAATTACACGTTGACACCGACCTCCTCCAGCTTGTCCTTGCGCTCTTGCAGGTCCAGGTGCTGGCGCACGACCGGGTTCTCGCGCGCAAACTCAACGATCTCGCTGCGGTCCAGGTTGTACAGCAGCCGTGAGTCGATCTCGCGCGGGAACTGGTAGAAGAAGTGGTCCAGCAGCTCGATGTTGATGAACATCGCCGACGTGTATGCGAGCTTGTCCGCGACGATGTTGAGGTACACTTCGGGGCACAGTAGGTCATTTTGGAGCCCGGAGCGACACCGCTTCGATTTCAGTGCTGCTAGTCGAAGTTTCAGGATGTGGATGCGGCTGGTGTAGAGCGACGCGTGTCGAGCTGTTTGATGGTCGACGTCAATATGTATGCATGAATTACATGACGAAAGGATACTCGCCGTCAAGGATCTGCCCCGGTGGGTACTTGTAAGACTCTGCTTCTGTGGGCTCGTTTTCCTCGTCCGATGCGCCGGTCGTCAACCGCTTCCTCTGCCTCTCCCGATCTTTCTCCTCCAGGCTCTTCACATATCCCATGAGGTGACTCAGCCTCCTGCTCCCGCCAACGCGCTTGCGCAGCTCCTTTAGCTTCTCCTCACACATACTCATCTCCCGCTCGAACAGGTCAACGGCCTCCTTGCAGCCGCGCTCCCAGTCACGCTCATCGACCTCGACGTCGTGCTTGTATGGTTTGATGCAGTTTTCCACCTGGTCAGCGGTCAGCGGAATGCGGTCGCGGAGGATTATGTGAGCGAATTGCACGAGACGCTCGGCGGCACGGGGGTGATGAGTGAAGGGCTGGCCCGTGGCTATGCTGTCGATCAGCGTGCGCAACCCATCTGCGACAAGCATCGTCGAGTCGCGTCCGACGCCCGACTTTGTGAGCAACGATGACGCCGCATCGAGCTTGTATTGCCAGTATGGCTCGACGTCCTCAGGCCGTATGCGGGTGTCACTGCCCAGGGCGGTAAACTCCTCGACACGCTTGTCGCCCCAGTACAGCTGCTCCAGCACGTCCATCACGCGGTTGTCGAGCATGGATTTCAGCTTAGCACGGACGGCGGGCTTGCGGAACTGGGTGGTGAACTCCTTGAAACGTGCCTTAAGCAGATCTACTGTCTCCGCGACGTACGACTCGGGACTTATGCGCCGATCGTTGTACTTGACCTTGAATTGGTACTGTGCTTCTTCCAGCTCCAGTTGTACCGCATTCGTGATCCCATGTAGTGATGACGCCATCGACGATTCCAGGACTTCCATTAACCGGCGGCGGAGCGTGTCCGTCCCGACCATGAGCGAAGACGTGTTGTAGAAGTGGTCCCTATTCGCACGGAAGTACTCATCCCCACGGCGTGCCACCAGGTCCTTCGACCCCTGCTTCTGGGAAGGTTTGCACACCACCCCGACATAACCTAGATGGAGCGGGTAGCGATCCCCAGACAGAACCATAGCGCCCTGATCTGCAGGCACAAGGTCCATCTTGGTCACGACACCAATTGTGCGCAGGCCAAGAGGGTCCACTCTGCGGCTGGCCCGGAGTGCAGGCGAGTTCGCAAGGTCGACATCCGCCGCACAAACGGCGAGGATGATGTTCGGCTCCCGGATATATTTATCGCAGAGCGTCGCAATCTTCTCCTTGAGTGATTCAGGCTGGTCCAGCGACGAGATTTGAACATATCCTGGCAGGTCGATGAGCGTCAAGTCGGGCACATAGGGGCTGTATATCCGTAGGTCGATGGGCTCGTTGGACACAGTTTCCGAGGACGGGACAGCGAGATTGAGATCCATCAGTGTTTGCTGTATCTGGGCGAAGTCTGTAATCTTCCCAAGCCCAAGTGCAGGAAACTCGCCATACTCGACTGGGG
Organism: Albatrellus ellisii; assembly: GCA_003314395.1. Taxonomy (NCBI): domain Eukaryota; kingdom Fungi; phylum Basidiomycota; class Agaricomycetes; order Russulales; family Albatrellaceae; genus Albatrellus; species Albatrellus ellisii. Next base: position 7,277 of record QLPN01000585.1, read on the forward strand.
CGCCCTCGTGAGCAGGCGCGTGTATCAGCGTGAGCTCAATCGGGCGACGGGTGACCATATTGTTGCCCCTACGCAATATGAGAGGTCGCCGTGGTGAGATGAAGGTAGGACATACTTGGGCAGGAACTCGTGACCAACGATAGCTTCTAGGACGGAACTCTTTCCTGAGCTTTGACTTCCTATTACAACGATGCTAGGTAGTTTTAACGCGTCACTCTGGTCGATGCTCAAGAGCATGCTCCGGATTTCAATAAGTTTCTTTGTTAGGTGCATCAGGCCATTTTGACGACCTTCAGAGGAGAAGTCGTCTGGGGAGGCCATGGTAGCAGCTACAATGGCCGCCAGGGCAGCGTCTTCACCGTTCGGGTGACCCTTGCCAGAAGACTTACCACCTTCTTGACTCGAATGGCCCCGACCGTGCCCCAACTCTTCACCTGAAGAGAAAAGGTTCTTCAGGAATTGCGGAGTCTCGAAATTGGGCACTTTGACTTCGGACACACGTCCCGAGACGGTCTTCAGACCATCTGAAGCGGCATCGAAGATATCGGTTGCTGCGTCCTTGACCGACGACATCCATTCCTCGGACTTCTTTTTGAATTCTAAGAGCGGGTCGACAGTGAAATGTAGAAGAGGTGGAGGAACTGCTTCTATTTACCCTCAAACCTGTAGTTTGCGTACGTGAACCCACCAGCACCTATCGTAGCACCAGCGATAGGCACCCTGAATGCCCGTGCAACGAATCTGGGGATGGAGGAATAAGACAGGTTGCGAGCACTAGCACGGCGTAGTGCTGCTGAAGAAGAGGCATAGCGAGACCGGAGACGGGCGGGATGAGGCGACAGAATGGTCGTAAAGCGTCTATGCGCAGGTCTTGCAGTGCCGGCCAGCCTTCGGGGCGCGTGCAGACCATAGGTAACAGTTTTCTGGGCTGAGAGAGAAGGAATAAAGGGGGAATACATGGAGCAGAGTGCAGAAGGAGAGGAACGGCTGTCCAACGGTAGGGTGGAATATTGACGTCGGATCGTGGGATTTCTCGGTTCTTACAGCGCACACTAACAACCTTATAACTTTTGCACCACTGCTGAGAGGTAGATGGTACGTATGTTGGGTATATCTCTACTGATATACTCTAGTGGGTCGCTCTGAACCTAAGAGCCCGCCCTGACTTGTGAATGGGTGACGAGCGGCAGGACACGGTGAGACTTGGTCCGCAGCACGGCGCGAGGTCAGAGTATCGATACTTGGGCTCTAATACATTTTAAAAAGAAGAAGAAAAGGTAAAGTAACATGTACAGGAGGAAGAAGTATATCTATTCTGCGATTTGAGCTGGATTCTGGACGACTGAATTGGGTATTTGCAAACTGCTGTCGAAGTGGAGTCAATTTTGTGAGTTCCAGCTTACCTGCGCGCCTTCTGCTCACGAATTTACGGCGCATCCATGTTGAGTTTTCTCCGCGACTCCTACGACACCAAACCTAGAACGCTAAGATTTACGTCTACGGTGGCCTGTGGTCGACGCTAACTCATAAACCCGTCCAGGGCTGAAGAGCTGAGAGTGAACGACAACATGGGTTTAGCAGCAAGAGATATAGAATGCGGTTTCAAAGCCGCCCTAGGTCCGTAAGAGGGAATTCGCATCCATGAAGCTGAACGGGAAGTCTAGGCAGAGCGATACTGAGGGGCATTGAGACTATTGATGGTTTTACTGAAAAGTTATAAGGTGCATGGGTACTCCGAGCCTAGTTAGACAAGATTATTCAGCGTGCCATATTACACTGATGACCTCAGGTCCAATTCTTCCTTTGTAAGATCCACAATTTCGTCGTACTCTGTATAGTCAGCGCATGAAAAATGCCATAGAGCCCTTTCTGCTCCACGAGCTCCTTCACATTCCTGTTGATTATCCACCTCTGAAACCCATTCACAACCTCTGCTATTTTCCACGACCCCGGGGACAAAGACGTTGACGAAGGTACCTCCTCTGCAACTACATGAGTGAATGCTCTCGAAAGCGTTAGAGTCCGAGGTGTAAGATGCTCGGTCTTGTTGTATACCCAGTCGTGATTAACAGGTGGGGCAAGATACGTTGGATATGGAGGACTGTGAGTTTGGAGGAATAGCGATGCGCCAGTCTGCGCTGCAAGGTTGGATATATGCACGTGCACTACTTGGAAGTCAGGCATATGGCGTGAAATGAACATTCAAGACGCACCATTCTTCTGATTGGCAAATAGTTGATTAAAACGAGAAAGAGCTACGCCGCCAGGATAATTTGAGATCGATGCTTGCGTGTGAAGGTATGTCACGGCGCAATTGGCCACGATGATGCTTGCTACTATGAGGAAAAGCAAGCGTCCACTTACACTACCCTTCCGTCGTCCAACCCTAATGAAATTTGGTAAGAGTACCTGCAAGTTCATTAAGGATCGCTTACATCCACCTGGCACCTCGTGCTGCAGCCACGTTGAACAATGGAACAACATATATGATGAAGCGCCATTCCTTGTGTCCCAAACCGCTAATCAAGATGATGAAGAAAAAAGCAGGGTAGATCATCGAGCGGACTCGGCTGTCGAGCGTGATTCCGATGAGTGATAAAGGTAAGGAACCGAGAAGAAGTTTTGGTAGATGAGAACTGAAATACATATGAAATGGGGAGACCTGCAATTGGCCTTGTAAGTGATGTAGCTGGTATGCACCGTGGATATGGAACAGACGTACTCCCCAGTCTGAACTCTTTCCTTGGTAGACATTGAAGTAAACCCCGACCAATTCTGGCCAGAGTGGCCAGCGACCCCAGAAGAACGAGTCGATTGATACAGTCGCAACTGTTCGCAGACAAGATTAGCAACGTCATGTCGGTGCAGAATCCCAAGAGTACAAACCGATGGAGCTAATCCCAGAGATGAGTCCTACCTTCAAAAGGCACTTGAATGTAATACTGCCGTTGAGCAGAGACTGCAGGGCAACTGGTCCAAGCAACAATGCAATTTCAGAACGCAGAACCACGGCGCTGAATACAAGCAAGGAAATTGCGATGATTGTATTGCGCGATGAAGAATGCAGTGAGTTCTTTCCCAGGTCCATTAAGAAGTAAAATGCGAGATTGACTGTGATGATGGTTTGCTTTTGCTGCGTAGTGTACGATATAAGGTACGTGCTCACCGGGTGCAAGCGCGAACATATTGGGCAACGTGCGCCCCATCCAAAATGGTAGATGAAATTGAGAGCAGGTAAGCAGGGTAAATAGAAACGACGTCGGACGACCAAAACGGCGCGAGACAGCTCTTCGGATGAGACAAAGAGTAGATGCGTTTACTGAAACAAGGACCAAACGGACTAAGATGAAAAGTTAACCATGTATCAATGTATCAGACTGGGAAAGTAGAAAGCAAAGCTAAAACACAAACCAATGACCTGCATGTCGAATTTTGAGGAGATGGGGTTGAAAGTGCCGTACAAGCGAAGGATTCCGCTGGATAGCCAAGCAAGGAATACGCTCCCAATGAAAGACCTAGGGACAGCTCCACTGAACACGATATGATCATACTGCGTTGTAAGAAACTGCTGAGTCGTGAGCAAAGTAAGCGGGACACGTCCACTTTACATTGATCAAAGACGTAGGTGATAGACCATACATCAGGATATCATGGGTCGCGTGGAGATTGAAGCTCTCTTCTACCTTGGTGTATGGCGCCAGCAGTACATGCGACCATCCTATGGCAAGGATGAAGGCGTCCAAGGCGAAGTTCATCGCATCTAGTTTCGAGGTCGTGTTGCTGTAGAGTTGTGGCCTACCCATCCTACCCGTGAGAACCGTGTCCATCAACGTTCGCACCTTCGTATTGATACAACACAGTTCGTCTCCCGACTGCTGCTATACCCTGACCCATACGTTTTACTCGACGACCAGCTTATCTTATGGCTATGTCATCTCCAATCCTCCCCGATGCCGGATTTTCATTCTGCGGGATGTTCAAGCGTGTCGTCGCAGTGTCTGGTTCTTTAGTCCTCATGCCAGTCCTACAAGCTGTGGTACAGGCATCCTCAGCATTCCCTCCTCTGCAATCCGCAGCCGGAGGCCTTCTCAGCGTTATAGATATGGTTGAGGTGCGGTCCCACTGCTCCCAATCCTGCAGTATCTTAACAGCCATGATATTTACCTGACAGAAAGAAACACAAAATGCAGACGAAGTCGCTGACTTGAAGATGTCTTTCTCTAATCTCGTAGTTATGCTCCAGGGCACTCTGCAAAATGCTGAAGTGCGTGCGCCGGCGCTCCGTCAGCGCGTTCAGATCTTATCTAGGTTCCTACTCCAATCCGTGTTTGTACCGATGCGCTCTAATGCCTGTGCGGGCCATGCAGCTCGATCATCGATATGACGGACATCCTCCAGCAGATCAAGAAACAGCGGAAACTCGTTCGCATTCTTAACAGTGGCAAAGACGCAGCTGAAGTGGTGACCTGTCGGCAGAAGCTCAAATGGTCCTTGGACAGCTTCTTGGTATGAATTCTACGAACACTGATGATTGAGCTATCGCTGAAGGTTGGACACAGCTCGAGAGTATGATCACGATAGAGTTTGGAATACAGGTCTGTCTGGGCACATCCATGATCGTCCTTGCTCGCCTAACGCGCGCCTAGGAGCTACGAACTGATTTGTGCGACAACTTTGGCAAGATAGAAAATGTAGTTCACGTGGAGGCAGAGACTATACGTCAGGACGTGCATGCCGTCAGTCAGGTGCGTCATCCCAGCATCTCACTCAGCCTCGTTTATATGACTAATAGCGTCCACAGATGGTCAATCCTGGTAGGTGCAGCATTGCCGTGTTCATATTCGTTGGACTGAAGCGCAGCCAAGATGGACCGATTCCGCGCCATGCGAGTGCAGCGCGATTTGATCAAAGGACCAAGCGAGTGTCATGCACTAAAAACACAAGGACGGAGATCCTTCACAGAATATATTCCTGGTTTGAGGGAGAGAATCTCGGGACAGAAGAGATTTTACCGATGAAAGGGAATGTCAAGGGTCAGATCTTCTGGCTGGACGGCATGGCAGGGACCGGCAAGTCTACAATTGCTCAAACGGTTGCGAATCACTATCACAAGGCTGGACAGCTTGGCGCATCCTTCTTCTGCTCGAGGGACAACGCAGAGTGCAGCAATGTCAATCTGATCTTCCCCACCATTGCATATCAGCTCTCCTCATTTAATTCTGGCTTCAAGAAGCATGTATCTGAAGCGATGCGCAAGGACCCTCACCTGCAGTCTGCTTTGGCGTCGATGCAACTTGAGAAGCTGGTTGTAGAACCCCTGGAAGCTGTGATGCGCGACCAGGCATTTCCGCTGTGCCTCATCATCATTGACGCCTTGGATGAATGTAAGGAAGATAATACGACGTCAACAATCCTGTCGGCCCTCTCTGCATTTATTGGCCGCCTTTCTCCTCTCCGAATCTTCATCACAAGTCGACCGGTAACGAAAGTCGAGCAAGGGTTTCGTATCACGGGTCTGATGAACGATACCAGCGCTCTGGTGCTGCATAGTATTCCGTGGGATATCTCACAGAAGGACATCCACGTGTACCTCGAAGACAGGCTTTTGCAGATCAGACAGTCCTTTCAATTGAAGTTCTGGCCGCCAAGCGACGCATTGGATCGATTGGCCAAGCAGTCAAATGGACTATTCATCTTCGCAGCGACGGTAGCCAATTTCATTGAAGATTCGAATGCTAGTAATCCGAAACGGCAGCTTGAGATTGTGATGTCCACCTCATACATTGCGTCGACCAAGACTTCTCCTTATCGTCATCTTGATGGGCTGTACTTACAAGTGCTTCATGAAGCGTTCCCTAACATTTCCCAAGACCTGCAGGCCAGACTCAGAACGGTGGAGGGTACAGTGGCTCTTCTCTTTGATCCGCTTGACCCAGACAGTCTGGAGGCTTTATTGGACCTGGAAGAGAGCACTGTCAGCTTGACACTTCGTAACTTGCACTCGGTCGCGATCATCCCCGGCACAGGGGATAGCCCTGTTCAATTGATACACCCTTCGTTCCGTGACTTCCTTGTCGACATCGATCGGTGCAATGATGCCAACTTCTTTGTCAACACGCAGCTTCAGCATACCTTACTTGCTCAGCACTGCCTACGAGTTCTGCAGACGCTGTCGCCGGACATGTGTAAAATCGGGGACGCATCGCTGTATAATCAAGACATCGTCGATCTACCGAAGCAAATTGCAACTCGTATCCCCGCCCACGTACAATACGCATGTCGGCATTGGGCGTCTCACCTGTCAAACGGTGACATTCACAATACAATATTGGACCTCCTCCTCAGGTTCTGCTCGAATCAATTGCTGAATTGGCTGGAGGTGATGAGTTTGTTGGGTGATTTGGATGGCACGATCGCCGCGCTTCAGTCCACACACAGGATAGTCAAGGTGAGACATCTTGACTTCTCTGCAGCGTAAGTTATCAAAATGAAATTGGTTGGAAATAGAAAGCGGCACCTCTCCAAATTGAGATTCTCGATCTTCTCGGCGACTGCGCGAGAATGACGAGGGAGTTCTACCCTGTCATCGACGTAGCATGTCTGCAGATCCACCACCATGTCGTCCCCTTTCTGCCCCGCGAATCTCGATTATCACAAGTGTACGGACCGAGACTACAATCCCGCGTCGCCCTTAAGGAAGGACGAGAGCAGACATGGAGCCCGCGGTTATGCACACTGGAGGGACGAACTGGTGCATGCCGTTGTATCGCCTTTTCTCCAGACGGGGAACAGTTAGCGTCTGGTTCGCTCGATGGCACCATCCGGTTATGGGATGTCCAAACTGGAGCCCTTTTGCAGGTCATGACGGGTGATAGTCTTCCTGTAGTTTCAGTTGCGTACTCGCCCGATAGGATGCACATCGCCTCAAGTTCAGGAGATTCCGATTCCGAGTCGCAGGATAAGACTGTCAGAATCTGGGATGCGGAATCTGGTTTGCAAGTCGGTGTGTATACTGGACACACAGCGGAAGTTCGGCATATTGCATTCTCGGCAGATGGTTCATGTATAGCGTCAGGAGACAACACAGGGAAGGTCCACGTCTGGTCCGCCGCGGCCGCGGCCGACAGGTCCGGCAGGGTGCTTACAGTAGAGGGGGAGGTGGTATCGTTGGCATTTGTTAGCAAAAACCGGCTCGTGGTGGCGTCGATGCGCGGTTCCATAACAATCTTTGATATTGAATCAGCTTCGCGTGTCAAGCAGCTTGGCCACCTAGGAAAACTGGAAGCCTTTGCCATGGCACCCAACGAGAAGCTTGCGGTGTCTTTGTCCAACGCGGGATATCGCACCATTTGGGACGCACGGAAGTGGACGAAACAAAAGGTGATCAGGCCTAGTTTTCGCTGGCCCTTGTTTGGCCCCATCAATCAACAATATTCGCTGTCCTTCTCGCCCGACTCGGCACACCTCGCTGTTACCTTGATCACCAACTATACCAATATTTACTGTGACATCTGGGATGCTCGGACTTGGAGGCGAATTCATGAGTTCCAAGGACACGCGCCCGTGGTCAAAGCAGCGCAGTGTTCTCCTGACCGATCACTTTTGGCATCGATATCTCGGGGCAACGCCGTACACCTGTGGGATTTGAATGTCGCTGGGTTACCGCGCAAGGATGCCAATACCTCCCGCCTTGCTCTGTCTCCACTCGGAAACATCTTTGCCACCAGCTCTTTTGATGGGACCGTCGAAGTTCGGATGGTGGATTCAAACAAGTTGATGTGGACGCGGCACAGTGGATTATTCGACAAGTCATTTCAAGACATGGAGATGTCCCCGAACGACAAGTTTCTCGCGCTATACGGATGGTTCGGTGCAGATGTTCGAATCCTCGACTTGCGATCAGGTCAACTTTACGCTAGATTCAAGAGCACGTCCAAAGATGGTGTCCATTACGTCTCATTCCGTTCTGACAACAGACAAGTCATGTTTGGGAATGATGTCGGCCATGCCGAGCTCTGGGACCTGGACAGCCGCACCCGTGTGTGGGAATCACAAGTTCCAGAAGGGATCCATTGGGCGGCATTTTCTCCACAGCACGACCTGGTCGCGTGGCTGAGCAAGCATCGTTTTGGCTTGCTGGATGTTATCACAGGTGAAAAAGTTCTCTTGGGGAGTCCCGACGTTGGGTCGGAGCAGGATCTTGGCGCAGACGTTGGGTCGACCTATAAAGACCTCACCTGGGCTGCGGATGGGACACAGCTGCTGACGAGTAAAGGGAGCGGCATGGTGCATGTTTGGGGTGTGGCATCAGTCAGAGCAACCAAGCAGGTCCAACTGCTCTTCGAATGCAATACCTCCCATCGCGCGACGTTCTGCTCCTTCTTTGACAGCCACAGATACATCATCACGGACGCTGGCATCTTCTCCATACCCCCTCAGCACCGCCCACCATGCGCCGCAGATGACTTTGTGCCGCCCTCTTCAGAGATATTGATGAAGTTACGAGAGGACAACTGGATCTGGCTGGTCGGAGGAAAAGGCGACCGGAGAGTGTGCTGGCTCCCACCAACATACCGGCATGTATCTCCACAACCCAATTGGAATCTCGTTATTGTAGGAGATACTGTCAGGTTGGTGACAGATCTTAACCGACTCGTAGTACTTGATTTCAAGAAATGGTTTGAGAACGAAAAGATCCGTTTTTAGACATATATGTAGGTCATCTACTTCGCCATAGCACATATTTTTGCTGAGATGGCTTCTAGGTCCTCTTCCCCTGATGTCGCATACAACAATCACACTGTTCTGACTCTGGCTCGTGCTACTTTACCTATACATCGTGCGACCATTATCGAAGCATCATTCCACCCAAGAGGCAATCCAAATATCTCGTAGTCTACCAATCATATAAGAATGGACAAGCGTGCCGCAGTGATTACAATAGTCAAATAACACAAGTCCTCTTGAACTAGAAAGCTCATCGCTTTTCTCCTCAGGCAGGGCATGTCCCTACGCACATCCTGCATGGCGACTGGTTTAGTATCCGGGCCTACTATGAACAGTCCCTGGCGTCCGCAAGCAGCTGTACCGCCTCAATGTTGAGGATCTCCGGAAGCGGCTGATCCTGTGCTCCATATCAACCATACTATGTGTCACATATAGCAGTGCGTACTGTGGCCGCGCAGTTTCCCTTGGCCAAACTTGCAATTTTGGCTTTTTTTCCGGTCAGCTTTACTTGACAGTAATTACTGTCACAGTGCGATTGATGAAGTCAGTTATTGTACAAGATTTCAAGGCGAACGGGGGAGATGTGAGTATGGTACGAATTTTCCATCGACGTTGTAACAAACACCAGCTTCATGCCACTCTAGCAGGTTTACGACAATAAATGCATATACCCCTCTTAAACACACAAACTGCACCCGAGCAAAGACAGTAAGCATCTGAGTGCACATTAAAGGATTGTTGAGGAGCGCACTATGATCTTTCAGTGAGTCCGGTGCATCTGCCTCCTCTTGGCCCCTGTCCATGTACGACGGTTCTGGTTTCCGTCAGGTCTCGCTTAGCACTCGTTCGTCTCCATATAAAGAATCATACGCACCTGCTTGCATTATTGCAGAGATATGATGTGATTTCAAGTTGTTCCCGGTACCGATAGGTAGAGGGGGAGGGGTATCAGCAGCGGTTATGATTTGGGCTCTCATTTATTCGTCTGATAGTGTTAGGGCAGGTGCCGGCAAGGCCCTGCTACCGATACTGTGGAAGGTTAAGCAGATCGCATGTGCACTAGTTAGTTTCGAAGCTGATATTTAATAATAATAAAAGGCACACGTTGGAGCTATTGCATAGAGTAGGGAGTCACCGAAAGCGCCACCGCTCTTCAATAAACAGTGCCCTGATGACAGATTGCTGGCAGAAAAAAACAGGTCAGTCGATACAATCATAAAAAGCATAAATAGAAGAGATATGGTGGAAGAAATGGGTGGGTAGTAGTGAGTAGCGGGATGCGGAGGATCCTGTGAAGGACTCAAAGAAAATCCAACCTGATCGGGTGAAAGTCGAGACTCAACCCCATCTGGGAGATAACATTATGACGCTCTTCCGCGACAATCGCTGGGAGCGCGGATGGGGACCAACAGTCGGACTGCGAAGCGGCGGCGGCGGCGGCTCCTGCCATGAGCGCACAGAATTCGATTGCTCCGCCCGAGAATGCAAAGACTTGGTGGGCCAAGAAGTGAGGCAGAGGGCGATATATGTTCTGCCTACGAGGCAACGACTGACAATGCCACGAGCGCTCTGCCTGTGGGGTAGAGGCAATTCTGGATCTGCACCGGATAAGGGCAACTCACCGATCAGACTTGTCTAAGACTCAGATATGTGAATTGTAAGATACACTATTTGGACAGGGTACTGTCTCTACAGATCTGTCATATATCATAATTGTACTAGACAGAGCAGCTACCATGTGATGTAGCCAACCAATCCAGGTCATTTCTTGCTCTACTATAATAATATACACAACTTCCATGCTATATTGGTACAGTGCGGGCGTAGGCGAGTGGGCAACCAGCGGCCTGTGTTGGTTCAGCGTTGAGGAGGGAGGGTGGCACTGGTAGATGAGCAGAGGACGCCCATACTGTGTCGACACAGCGCGTAGTTTTCTACTAATTATCTGGTGGCTTAGAAGTGTACAGTGTTAGCAAGACTAGCTCATACAGCTATAGTAGGCGACATCTGGCAATCGCCGATTTACCTAAAACGGAAGGCAAGGTCAGAATAGCTGCATGCGCCAGTTTACTTACAGTAGCATGCTGCGTACTAGTACCAGAGACTCCCGGACTATGTTAGCTTTGCTCACAACCTGATAGTAGTTTTTTTGTGCAGTCATATCACAATCATCGCACAAGATCAACGTGAATGGGGGAGACATAAATGTTGTAACGAACATCTGCCCTATGACAGGTTTACATTCTTATTACAGACCGAACATGCACCGTCCACAAACATACAAACTGCACCCGAGCAAAGTGAGCTTCTGAGCGCACATCGAAGAACGTCGAAGAACGCACCATGACGGTCCTTTGATTTGATGGGTGGGACAGACGACGAACTGTCAGCCTGTTTGTAGTCGGGCAAAGGCGACGTTTCTGGCTCTCGCTCAACATTTCCTCATTCATCTTCATGTGAAGAATATGCGCACCTGCTTGGATGTAGATCATGGCGGAGACGAGCGTACTGATATAACACTGATAGATGATGAGCATGCGAGCACAAGCTAACTAAGCAGGGCACGTGAGTTCGAAACTCCGCAGCCAACCTCCACCGTTCATTGACCCTTAGCATTATGAGATCCGTCATTATAATCGCCGGGCACCATTTATGTTTGAACGCCAGTGGCATCAATATATATTGAGATGGATGACGCCAATGGGTATACTGCTCAATGAGTCGCTCTAGTTAGGTCGGAGACTCGGAACCAAAGGCTAAGTTAGGTCACAATTGGTCAGGCAAACGCGGTGGCACCCACTGCAACGTCACGGTATTATCCTTGACTTCAGCTTGATAGCGCCAATACCCCAACCGTCATCCCACCCAACGACCTCGACCCTATCGGTCGTTGCAATTGCTAGTCATGCATGGGTCGTTGCATACGGCTCCCCCTAGGTCGGCATCGGTGCTGGCATTCGTCTTGTTCTTCGCTAGTAGCGTACTAGCTGCTTCAGCATCACGGAATCAATCAAATCCTGGTCCGGGTTTGACTCTGTCCAGTTACCAGCTTTCCGTATGTGTTCAACTTGCTGCAACTCTGCGACCCTGACTATCTCCGTTCCACCAGGGTCTTGATAGCGCACGAGCACCAGGTACGCCCCACGCTTTCAAGGGTTATCAGCTGACCTAGAATGTCTTCTAGCCAAGTGCCCTCCTTGTTTCAACTGTCTACTTCCTGCTTTCACCTGTGGTCAGTATGGAGACTGCGACCCCTACGACGGACAATGTAAATGTCCTCCTGGCTGGGGAGGCATAGACTGCCTGACACCTCGTGAGTCTCTTCGATAGAATGTGTGATCGTCTTTCTCATAGTGCGTCCCAGAGTGCGACTCGTTGGCGGACGGGGAATCACGTCATCTACGTGAAGAAGGGAAGAATTGTGAATGTAAATCAGGATGGGACGGTATCAACTGTAATGGTATGTGTTTTTGCAATCAGAGTGATCGCGTGCTGACTATCTGGTCATCAGTATGCAAGACGGATGATGCTTGCATCGGGTTTCCACTCGCGGGCAGTATATCGTCACTAGACAATGATGAGCCAGCCAACATGACTTGCTACAAGGGCGGCGAGACTGTATTCAATAACCATCAGTTTTGCGACGTCACAAGTGAGTGTGATTGTGCTAGCATCCATGTCATTCCTGCTCAGATTTCCCAGACCGCAAGATTCTTGACATGCTCCCGGATCGACCTCCTCAAGTCACGTTCAGTTGTGATAAGCAAGAGGCGAAATGTGACTTTCAGTTCTGGACAGCCCAGGTTGAATCGTTTTATTGTGCCCTAGACCAATGTCGCACCGAGGTACAGCCTGGTTACGACAAAAACGTGACATTGTACAAATGCAACACAATGAGGTGCAGTTGTATTCCAGGCCGTTTCATTTGTGGGGAGGACGGTAGTGTTGGTGAGTCCTAGATCTACCTTATCTGTGCAGATCGTTGCAACGTTTACGATTCAACTTCGTCCAGATATTTCCGATTTCCTCACAGGGGAAATTAAGGGGCCAGCAACTTTCAGCTGCAGCACAGGAGACGGTTGTAAATTCGAAGAGCCCGCGATGAATCAACTCATCAACGATATCTTTGGCGATGGTTACATCTCGCTACAATGCGACGGTGGAGAGTGTTTGCATTTCTCACAAATACCAGGATATATTGTATGGATGCGTTGCTCCGAGTCACACTAGGTCCGTTCTGACAAATCGCGATTTTTCAGAGGCCCCCAAAACAAGACAACACGGTCTGGGTTGCTTTGAGCTCCGCGTCTGCGGGGTTAATTGTCGTCTTGGTTTCCGCAGGTCGGTCGCCCAGTGGAGCTATCTAGCTGGTTTTCTGACATGCACTCACAGTGCTATGGTACGCTGGTCGCGCACGCATGACTGACTTTGGTCAGATTCGCCTTCCTGATACCGAAGTCTCGCGATTGATGACAGATCACGTCCCTGCATCGCTCCATTTTTCCAACATCACTTATCAGCTTGGTGGACGGACTATTCTTGACTCAATCACTGGTAGCATCAAACCTGGTCAAGTTATGGCCATCATGGGTGCATCGGGTGCAGGCAAGTCCACCTTCCTCGACATTCTGGCAAGAAAGCGCAAGCGTGGCAATGTCAGTGGCACCACCCTCGTAAACGGACGCGAAGTCAGTAACGAGGAGTTCAGAAAAGTCGTCGGATTCGTGGACCAGGAAGACACCCTCATGAGTACATTGACTGTGTATGAAACAGTGTTGTATTCGGCGCTCTTACGTTTGCCTCGGGATATGAGCTTGGAGGCCAAGAAGTATCGGACCTTAGAAACTATGAACGAGCTTGGGATCCTCGGAATCAAGGATATGCGCATTGGTGACTCTGGTGGGTGCTCATTCCTGGTCTGCATTGGCCTGCTCCGTTGAATAAGGTCACAGGCCGTCGTTCTATATCCGGTGGTGAAAAACGTCGCGTTTCGATTGCCTGTGAGCTTGTTACCAGCCCTTCTATCCTTTTCCTGGACGAACCAACTAGCGGTAAGGTTATGGCTCCTCATAACTCTACTGTTGCTCAGTCATTTTCGCTCAGGTCTTGATGCGTATAATGCGTACAACGTCGTTGAAAGTCTCGTGTCCCTCGCTCGCGATTATAACCGCACGGTGGTATTCACAATCCATCAGCCACGAAGTAATATAGTCGCTTTGTTTGATCAACTCGTACTGCTAGCTCAGGGAAAGCTCGTCTACTCCGGAGCGTTCTCCAAGTGTCAGAGCTACTTTGCCACCATTGGCCAGCCTTGTCCCCCTGGGTTCAATATCGCCGACTTCCTCAGTAAGATAAAAGTCATCTACTGCTATGTTAGCCTTTCTTACACTAGTCACGCGCAGTTGACCTTACGATGCACGCGAGTATGGAGTCCCACAGCATCGACAGCCCTCTGACAGAACCGGTCTCGTCCTCAGATGAGCCCAATCCCCAAGACGAAGAGAGGGGTCTGCTCGGACAGTCTTTCAATGCCATCTCGCATGCCTCCAATGGCCAGTCATCATCCACCGCCGTGGAAGACGAGACCGAACTACAGATCCGGTCAGCCTCTGTCGTTGACTCTGCGCACGGATACATCAAACGCAAGACATCACAGCTTCTCGAAGCTGTCTCGTTCTCGTCCCAGAACGGAAACAGGCAGCTGTCGCCCCGCTTGATGGTCCTTGTTGACGCTTATGCGGCGAGCGATATCGCAGCATCTATGCGCACGGAGATTGATGGGGTGGCGCAGCCCACGACTGGGCCGGATGGCACGACGGAGCTCCCGGATGTCGCCGTGGAAAGTTCATTGCTACGTGGACGAAAGCGCGCCAGCTGGACGACGCAATTTAGGATTCTGAGCGGACGGGCATTCAAGAACTTGTACCGAGACCCTGCATTATTGGCTGCCCATTATATTGCATCTATCGCCCTTGCTCGTGAGTTGTATGCACAGCTATTTGGCTTGTTTCTCACCTCAGGGTCATGTCAGTGATTTGTGGTTTGTTCTATCGCAACGTCTCGAACGACATCGGTGGATTCCAGAACCGCTTGGGTGCGCTAATTCATACCAGGCTGACAAGATAGAAAAATTGATCGGCATTATTGTGCAGGTGCTTTCTTCTTTACCCTTGCTCTTTTCGGATTTTCGTGTCTGTCCAGTCTGGGGCTGTTTGCTAACGAGCGCATCCTGTTCATGCGCGAGAGGTACGTTGTGCACTGATCTTGCGACGAACAATGTCTCACGTTTGGGACAGAGCAAATGGGTATTATTCGTCATTCACGTACTTTGCTTCCAAGGTATGGCAGGATATTGGCGACATTCTGGTCCACTGGCAGACGCTAATTGTTTTGCTTGATGTAGGTTCTGTTTGACATTTTGCCTCTTCGTGTCGTGCCCCCGTTGCTCTTCGGCGGTATCGTTTATGGACTTGTCGGCTTTGTGCCCACTGTAGCTGCGTTCTGGAAGTTCCTCCTCACCCTTGTCCTTTTCAACCTGACGACTGCGAGCGTGATCTTGCTCATCTCTATCGCCTTCGAAAGCACCAGTGTCGCAAATCTTGTTGGCACTTTGGTCATGTTGTTTAAGTAAGCACTCACCTGGATGTCTCATCCTACTATATCTGATTTTCCGTCACCAGCCTCTTGTTCACCGGACTTTTGATCAACCGCTCGAAAGTCGATCCATGGCTGCAGTGGCTGCACACCATATCCTTCTTCCACGCTGCCTTCGAAGCACTTGCAGTAAATGAACTCCGATACCTGCAGCTAACGGAAGTCCAGGTCCGCGAACCTTTCCTTCTCCACACTCTCGCTACGATCACTCACGTGCCTGTCGTTCATCTAGTATGGCGTAGAGCTCGACGTGCCGGCGGCGACGATCTTGTCGATCTTTGGTCTGCGGGCGCAGTCCTTCTGGTGGCCAAATATCTCGTTGCTCGGCATCTTCTTCGTGGTATTCACCGCGCTTAGCTATATCGTGCTGCACTTCTATGTGCGCGAACGGCGGTGAAACAGGCGCGTACGTATGTGTCATTGCGTTGTTTGTTTCGGTCTTTGGAAAATGTATGTTTATATGCATCAGTCTGGACATCCACATTACCTGGTAGGAGGTTCGGGGATACACGGCCGTCGGGTTGTATCCTTGCGAATTAGAGCGTCTACGAATAGTACCCTTGGTATCCCCCTGTCATACTCGCGTTGAACGCCCTGAAATATACCAGGATGAATGATTGAAGTTATATTCATATCATGCAATAACAAGACTTAAAAGGAAAAATTAGTAATTCAGACTCGTCGAGCCGATCAACTTGAACCGCCTGCCTGTATTGTCTGAGCACGGCCTTTGGCCAGAACAGTATGAAACTGTCATAGTGACCATCATTCATTCATGCAGACTTCCGAGTTGCTGTGCACCTGCGCCGAGTCCATGCTGATTCCGGAGTATTTGGGAGATAATGTAGGTGGCGTCAAGTTGCATCCGCAAGGGGTGTACCATTGTCATTCGGGGCACCCCTCGACTGAACAGGTCTACTTGGGATCGCGAGGCCGCTGTCCTAACTGCCAAGAAGGGAAGCAAGAATTCGATGAGTACGGGACCCGCATTGTTCGGGCGGAGGGTGCCGTAACCTCCGCTCACCTGACACTTCTGGCGTGGATTATCCGCCTGCTGACCGTCGCAGGCATTAAAGCACGACTTTTTGTGCTGCGTTACCGCGGTGGTCACTGGAATCATGGAGAACGCTATCGCTGTCAGTACGGCGCGCTCTCCCGGGGCATATGGCCTGCATCCATAGAAGAACCGGGACATGCATAATATAACGGGCTTTAAGGCTCTAGTGAATACATAGAGAAGACCCTTCGTGACCAAACTCGGCATACTAACTATCTCCTCGTCTACATTCGCTCCATAAAACATGTCTTGTCTTGTAAATGTACTTTGATCTGACGCTGTAGCATTCAACATTATGAACAGACTTCTATGATAGTATAGTATCTTGATTTTCCAATTCGGTGTCTTGGTCTGAAACTATGACACGCGCTGTTTATTGTCTGCACGTCGTCGCGTCACCAGCAATGTGCAACGAGACCCGCCGCAACGTAGAAGCTCTCTGCGTTATCAGAGTCAACGCTTTTAAAGAATTAGGATATACAATAGCATCATATGCTGAACCAGCGGACCAAGCAATCCATTGTATTGTGTGCAGGTTCACATTGGTTCCGCAGCCTCAACGTCTACTGCCACTCTACCCTACTAGCCAAGTCGTCGACCCCGTTGCCACGCATAAGATTATTAGCTTTCTTACGTAGACGGTTTAGGAATCTATAGCGTAGATGCTATAGACATAATAAGTACACATACGAGATAAGACATGGCTAACTAATGTTACTTCCGTGTGGGATCTTCTCTAGGATGATTTGCTGGTTATGCTTGTGAGTGTATGTTCACTCTAACTTATGTTGATACTATTGCAAGATGTGTGCGGATGGGAAAATTTTGGGTTGCCGTTTTTTTGGGGGGGTCACGTGACCCTCACACATGCCAGATGCCACTCGCAACGATTTGCGGGAAGAAGGGCACAATGGCAAAGGGCAAACCGAAATTTTACGAGCTGCCAACGGGCGGAGATGTCCGAAAAAGTGAAAGACTTTGGGGATCGAGACACCACCTCGGAGCACAGCTCACAACCTCGAGTTCCCCAAAGAACCCGAGATCCACATACATCAGAGCAAGCGATGCAAACCAGAAGATGGATTACAAGCATGGGAGACAGGATCTAGTCACAGAGAGTGAGAACGGGCAAGCGTACGAGAGAAGTTGTCCATGGTGGTAACAAGGCGCAAAGAGTCAGAAGCAGAAAAGGCACGAGAAATGAACAACAGAAGAACAAATTCGATCTTGCGCCAATACACAAGAAAGGCATCTGAGCACCAGCGACCCTGTTTGGCAACAACGTCAGGGGGTACGCCACGCAATAAGAGTTCAGTGGCACCACCAATACGAAAACTATGACCACTAGAAAGAGAAGGCAACCCAGTAGCCCACCATACAGCATGACAGCAAGCTATAAACAAAGATTTCATTGAAGGAACAAAGGCGCCAGCCTCGCGAAAGGAAAATAAAGGGACAGAGACAGGGGTCACTAAACCATTAACTTTCAAGTGATACTGTAGTGCGGCATGAGGACAAGTCGGGACACTGAAGGAAAACTTGGTGACGGAAATAGCGGCCCCTAAAGAACCAGTGGTCTTGGAGAACGGTATGTGTAGCGTAATGAAAGGATTACCGTCACGCGTACAACCTTCGCTAAGGGGAGAGGACCAGGATATGTGCCGCCGTGCATCAAATTCAGAGCTACGCGTAAGCAACAGTTCCCCAAGACTGAAGGGGACCAATCAGTGCGACAAAACAAGTACACTTGCGTTCTACACACCGACAACAACTCCAAAAGGCAACCGCAGCGACTGCCCAAATGGCAGCATCGAAGGAGTTGTCGAAATCAAGGCCAGCCAACAAAGCGAGGAGGTGATCATGGGTAATGGGTGGACGGG